>JANAVB010013011.1:0-148697 GCA_029216955.1 Iris pallida | reverse complement strand
GCAAATTTAGAACAAGCACATATGACATTCAAAAGAAGCTCTTTATTGATATTGAATACAAGATTACATTTGTGGGCGCAAGGCCAAATTACAAGTCTCTCGTGCTCACTTTTCTCTCATTTACAATTCTCTCTAATTAGGATGGTATGTGGGCCAAGCCCAGCTAGTATGTGGAGAAGAAAGAGGGGGGTGCTCACCTTGTGGCCGGCCATTGGGGGGGATATTGGTTTTGGGTGGTGATCCAATAAGCCCCCAAACCCAATAGTCTTAGTTTGGGTTCGGTTTGTTTCGGTTTAGTTCGGTTTGTTTCTAATTAACCAATTAAGCCTCTAAAATAACTAATTAAGCCACTAAAATGACTAATTAAGCCATGGAAGTTGGGTTTATGGTTTCTAACCTAATTAGGATGGTATGTGGGCCAAGCCCAGCTAGTATGTGGGTCCCACTAGTGTCCAAGCTACCCGGGTCTCCAACTTGAGTCCAAATTGGATAAAATCCAAACCAAATCAAATAAATCCCTAAAAATCATATAAAATCAAATAAAATTCCTAAAAATTATAAAACTTAAAAATAACAAAAATACCCCTAATTTGAAAACTGGGTGTGATATTTAATATAATTTTTCCAGGATTTAATTAATTTTGGTTTTATAAAAATAGGAAAACATAACTCATTTTCAGGATACTTATGTTTACTAAATTTTTTTTAAAATTTATAAGGGTTTATAAATTTCAAAAAAATTAGTATAAATTTCTATAATTAACAAGGATCATTTTGGTACTTTATTTTATGTATATTTGAGCATTTTGCCTATCTTAATAATTGTTGGAACATAGTGTACAGTCTGATTTATTAATTAAATAATTACGACTTGCGAAGTTACGTGTGTTTTTGGATATATTGGTATTGGACTTTACCCTACCTTAGTATAGAGACCCTACAAAGTTGTTTTAGGTATTGTGTCGCCTCACATTGGTCTCCTATGCTAAAGTCATCATTTGGTTAGGTGTCCAGTCAGAAAGTCATGTCACACCACTAGTGTCCTAGTATTTAGCTTAGTATAAAAACTAAGTTTATATATATCCTTTTTACAGTGATGGGACACCAGATATCTATCGCTTCATATTCACACCCTTGCTTTGCATGAGGCAAGTACCCCTACGAACTTTATTTACTGCATGTGATAATAACTGTGAATGAATCGTATTAAAATACTATTTCTTAAAACTGTAAGTCATGACTTCACATGCTTTATACTGCTCCCAGTATCTTTTATATGTTTTATACTGTTCTCGTATCTCTCACATGTTAGAATCTAGGTTATGGAAAAACTGATAGTTGAGTACGTGATCATGCCCCCTTCTCCCGTACGTATGTACCGAGCAAGGTCGTATTTTATATGCATACCTTGTCGTAGGCCATTACCCCGCATTTCTGTACGTATGTACACCTATCCTTGTACACTTGTACGTAAGTACATTTTATTTACATGTGCCACAGTATATTGTACACCTATTGATGATCACGTGCCTGCTCCAGTTTTAAACACTACATGTACATCTGTCACCATGACAAATGTATCTTTGTCATGATAGATTATGATATGCCATGATTTCCTATTATTACATCTCTATTTCATGCTCTGTATATTCAGTTTGTAGAATTAGTACTTGCTTCCGTCCTGACAGGATAACGTTGTAGGTATACTTACCGAGGAGGAGTCGCTATGTGATTCCTATTATGGGGTCGCCATGGAGGATCAGGATTTATCTTACGAGGATGTACCTGCAGGAAAACTCGTCTAGTTTGTTTAGTTGCTCGGGACTTTTGAGAGAAGACATGTTTTAGACTATGTATTTTGTTACTGGACCTGTATCCAGTTTTACATTTTGGCTATGTATTTGGAACATATTCATATACTAGATGATTTTGTGTTTGGAATATTTTGACTCAATATAACAATTAGAAATGTTATCACACTTTGATCTTGTATTATTTATTTTAGAACAGCTTACTACGTTTTATCTTAAGCGTAGGCTGGACATGACTCGGCCCGGCCCAACAATTTGGGTAGCGGATCGTGACACTAGGGAAGGGAGCAGCCGGCGTATGGCGTCCGTGCGGCCTCCGGCTTGGTATTTCTTCTCGGAGCACAGACTGAGGTGTTGGTCCTCTAGATCGACTGTTCCGTGAGAGGTTCGTGTCGGAGAGGCGAGGTGGTGCTCCGGTCAGGTACGGTACTAGAGACTAGTATGCACTAGAGGGCTGGTGTTTGACAAGTTGTGGTGGTGAGGATGACAAGGAGGACCTTTGGCATTAGGTTAGGGGACGATTGTTGGATGGGGTTTAGTCACGGCGATGTCAGTGGCTCGCTCGACACTGGATGGAAGGAGGAGGTGCGAGTGGAGGTGGCGATCTGGAGGATGAGGGTTTGGACGGGACTGACCGGAGCTAGCGTTGGGTGTCTGGTGGTCGTAATGACAGTGGTGGGTTGATGGCAGTGAAGGTGTCATCGGAGGCGCTGAGGCCTGGCTGCACGCAGGTGGCGGCGGATCTGCATGGCGTCACGGTGCTGACGGTCTGAGAGGAGTGGTGGACGGCGACCGGCAGAGAAGATTAGGGTTAGGATTTTTATGTTTTTTTGATGTGTCGGGATTGCGTCCGACACAGAGAAACAATACTGTCGGTTTTCCGATTCGTGATCGGTGTGTCAAAAATGGAGAAGTGTTTATGGATTTGGATTGTAAATGACAAAATAAAGGATAGACACCCAGGTCGAACCCGAGGTCGGACACACGACTGACACGGTGGTGGACACAAAGTCACAAGGACGCAAAATAACTGCGATTATGATGATGTGTGGGTGATAATGGTTGTGGTGGCTAGATGGAGCGTAAAAATTATTTTTGGTAGGAAAGCAAAGGGAACGACTCTCCTTAAATAGATGGAGTTTGATAAATAAATCCTAAATAGATAAGGATCAAGAATCCTAATGGATAAATCTTCTAATTAATTTAAATCAAATAATATTTTTAAAAACTAAATTAATATAATCATAATCCAATAATTTATCACAATAACAATTTAAAATAATATTCAATATTATCAAAATAATTAGAGAATAGTTCCCTAATCCAAAATCTTATTTAAAAATAAATTGACAAATCTTTTTATGGATAAAAAAAATACTCAATGATTTTCTATTATAAAATTAAAAGAGAAATTATTTCCTAAGCACAATATTTAAAATTAAAATAAAGAAAATAATATTTTAGAAATTGGAGAAACAAGGGTTACATATACTCATAATATTTATTCTAATTAAATTAAAAAAAGTAGCAAATTTTTGGAGATTTATATTCTACCCAATTTACAAGAATTTTGTCCTCAAAATTAAAACTAAAGCACGATCTATGAAACGAAGATGGAAGAATCAAGGTCGTGATATCGTACCTTAATCCTTGAAATAAAAATGCACGATAAAATATGAAGTTAATTACAATTATGGAAATAAAGAGTCAAGTACAAATATCACACTTCGATTCCGATCAGATGGGGAAATGGTTATGTATGTCATCCTTATGCTCCCAAATTTGGCGAGGGATACTACAATGACACACGAACCGAGGAAATAGAACGATTCACTCTTCTTATGGTATATATTTTATAGATAGGGTAACCCAAATATCACATACCAAGTCAGAGGGTTCGTTGGCAGATTAATAAACCTAATTGATTGTGTAATGCAGCATCCATTAGTGGTCTAGGGGCATGGGCTATCATAGTGTGAATGTCCAACCCTTGTTCTTGTTTGGTTGTGGAGTTGGACTATTGAGCTGTGATAGGCTATGAACCGAAGCTATGACGTAGAGGCTTATAGCTGACATGGTCGGAGGATGTACTTGGCATGATACGACACCTTTTGTTCTTGTTTGGTGTAGGGTGACATATTACCTCGATTATAGGATGATTTTGGCTCAGGTTTTACTTATGTATTATTTGAGTTTCGTTCCATTCGCTCGTGCTTCCATGTGGTACTTGTTATTTAAGGTATGACCTCACTGGTTTTGGTTGGCCAGATCTAAAGACAAATCACGAGGATCTAACATATCTTCTCCCGACTGATAGCATGCACCAGACGGATGGACGCCGGTGGACTTGAGTGGGTTTCTTCTCCACCACTCATATAGCATTTTGTATCTTTTGGGCGTTTAGCCACCGATACATATTTAGCCGAATATTTTGGATATTTAGTTTCCTTTTACATGACTGCAACGGACATACGATTATGTACTCTTAGCACTATGATAGCTTATTATTTTTATAGATAGTTTTATGATCATTTTGATAGAGCATCAGGGATTCTTTACTGAAATATTTTATATGTTCTTTAGTTACTGCTTTTTGATTGACGGATTGAGACATAGATGTTCTATGTGACCCTAGAAGACTTGATTGTAGTATGCACTCCCTTGTTTGGTGACAACCATGAACATATTGTAGGATGTTTGTGTACTCCGTAGTGCATAGCTGGTCCTACCGTACCCCTTCTCCATTTTCCAATACTAGGGCATGACAGCGATCGTGTGTTTCCTTTTTCACTCACTCGCTTTGTATATATCCTTTTATGGCGCTTAGTGTCACGCCCCGCTCCCGTAGGAGCGATCGTCCTCGCTAAGGTGTGATGCCGCACGAGGCTAGATTGCTCTCGTGCAAGGCAGTTCCATAACGCCGATTGCATCGACGGCGACGGGGTCGTCGCACAGAAGTCCCAAGCAGAAATATTGAACATTGCAGCAGAATTTAGAACAAGCACACATGACATTCAAAAGAAGCTCTTTATTGATATTGAATACAAGATTACATTTGTGGGCGCAAGGCCAAATTACAAGTCTCTCGTGCTCACTTTTCTCTCATTTACAATTCACTCTGCTCTCTCTCATCTCTCGATACAATTGCTTGAGCCAGCGGAAGCTTCGAAAGGCGATGTCCATACATTATGTCCTGTATAAGTCTTCAATCAACACGGCCACACACTTCGAATCGCCAAGGAACTCCGTGCCTCGACGCATCCAAGCGAGCTCCGTGCCACGAGCTTCTACCTGTGCCTGCACATGAACACTGTGTGGGTGTCAGTACTCAACTGTACTGGTGGAGTGCGCTTCTCGCCCACCCATACATAACTGACACGTTCATTTACTTTGTGCAGCTTAAGCCCTTTCGATTGTCTTTCTAGTCTTGCCTTAGGATCAGTTTTAAGACTTGACGTCTAACCAACTCGACGTGCAACGACATGGTCGTTCAACAATACCAACGTGTATTTCGATCAAGGCAGTGCCTCATCGTGCATGAACTTGACCAAACTTGAACTCGGGACGGCAGGGTCGTGCCACATTCTATTTGCAACTTAGATAATTCAAGACAATGCTATGCCGAGGAGCAACTTACGCGACCTCGGCCGTGCCAAGACCTTTGTTTAAACTCAAGCGCCTCTAGACCAATCCTCGTGCCAATGATTCAAGTGCCAAGGACGGCAATGGGATGACTCGTGCAGGCCGTGCCACTAGACTTGATTCGTGCCTTAAGATCTACTTAGACTTGTACATGCTTCAAGATTGAGGCCACGCCTCGCAACTTATTAAGACTTTATCCATGCTACCGCCTAGCGGACTTTCTATTCGACTCATGAACCAACTTAGACAAGACTTGCCAAACCTAGTATCAATCTCATGGACATCCCGATGCCAAGTATCGTGCTAAGCACGGTGCCTATGCTGCAGCCCAATCTTAGGCCCAGATATTGTGTTACTGGCTAGACATGATTCCAGTTCTAAACCCAATCCAAAGGCCTACACGCGGTGTGCCGCTATCTGCCGACACATCTACATGAGGAGGTCACTAGCAATTTCAAGCTATCTTGGACATGGCTCGTGGGATATCGGCCTGTACCAACACGGGTAGCTAGACAGGTGGGGTCGAACTCTCCCATGCGGTCATCCAGCATCCTACTTTGAGCCACACTCGCTTTCCCCGGGCTGAATGATCCCGGCGCCCCGGTGATCACTCGAAAAGACTACACCTTGTCGACAAGTTGTCCAATGACTATGCATACTCGATCTATCCAGTCTATCCGGTCCTTCCTTAACATGACCATGCTTTTCTTCTATCTGTCGAGACTCCCAAGCCGCGAGACCGATCTCGTGTGCGGGACATATCATGACTTAGCGAGACTTCCAAGTAGCGGGACCGATCTCGACGACAACCAGTCGCGTGGACTTTCTTTGTTCGTGGCAAGCTTTTCACTAAACCGACCGTAACTCGTGCCTTAGACAGGCCTGGTTCTATAGGTGACGCTAACACTCAAGTCATATACTTTGTGCAACTAGCCTTTGTTCTCAAGGGGCTACGCGACTTGACAACCGCAGTTACAGCGGTACAGTGCTAGAAATGGCTTTGATAGCCAGCACAACTCTTGTCTAACTTATTCGAGCAACGACTCGCGGGCAAAGGCTACGCCGAGCTTCGTATCGAGGGAACGTTCTAGGCACGGGGTCGACTTGGACAAACAACTTTTCGGGTGCCTAGACTTAAGCCAACGAGCCGTGCGAGACGACTTAACTTACAGGACGTACGAAGGCTATGCCAAGCCTTGTGGGATAGGACCGTGCATGCTTTATTAAGCATTCATGCGGGCGACGCCTATGACTTAGACTGATTCGAGTGTTGGGGCAAACGACGGGACCGTGCATGCTTTATCAAGCATTCACGCAGGCGACGCCTATGACTTAGGCTATTTCAAGTGTCGGGGCAACTTAACAACTTAAGCCAACTTCCTTCTCCCAAGCCACGGGATCGAAGGATCGAGTGTCATTTGAAAGCACGCTGAGCCGACTTCTATGAAAACCGTGGGACCATTTTCTATGTTCTAAGACATTCCGACAGGTCGGGATTATTCCCTTAGCTATGTGCGTTCGTAGCTTTTAGATTAGCCTACTTGTGCAAGTTGAAAACATGCGAGTTATTAAGTGAAGGCTAAGATGAGGCAAGTTCACCGAAACTACCCCACCTGAGCGAGGAGTCGCCTCGAACGAGCGAGCCTTCGAGCAGCCGTTGCAAGGCTAAGTTCCAACGTCGTCGGCGTTTCGATTTCTCCGATTTACTTTGCGGGACGGGGCACTACAACATACACCACTCAGAACAAGTCTCATCCTCGAGACTTTCCTGAAGGCAAGCCATCCTACCATTTCTTTGGCCAAGACTTACTCGTGCACACTCCGCCTATACGTTTCCTCAATTCTGAGCCACGCTCGTACGACTATCAATCCTTTCGTTAACATAATTTCAAGATCTCGACACACTCCCATTTTTCAAGTCTTGCTTGAACTCATTGTATCACTTGGCTGGATCGTGCACGTATTCCAAGCGTCCCCAAAATACATGCATTCAGCAAAGCCGCATGATAGAGAATTTGTCATTCTCACTCGAGTTGCCTCGTGCACATACCCAGGCGTCCCTAAAATATATGCATGTCAGCCGAGTCTCGTGAGCAGGGTTTCCTACGTTCGTGATTCATGCTATCCATTCAAACCAATCCTCAAGATCAATCTTTGATTACAACTCATGAAACAGGGCATCTCGCCTAACCGCTAGGCCAATCTTTTCGAGGCTAAGTCAATGTCAGATTGGAATCATAGTTCCCCAACAATAATGCCAACACTGACCCCATTCCTAGGGTCAAACCAAAGTCGGTAGTACGAGAATTTCTACCCAAGCTGCGTCACTCAGATTTCTAAACATCGAGCATGATCGCCTATTCGCATCAATGCATTCATTGTGCGTATTCGAATCCATTCAAATCCCCCATTCTAACCAATTCATGTATTCCATCACGAGGTCATCTAGCTCGACAATACATTGCGCCCCAATCTCACTCGAGTCCGATTATCTACGGGGGTTCATGAATCACCATGCAATGCTCCCGCAGAATAATCATTCTCATCGGGGCGTAACTCTTTTTTGAGTCTAGATTCATTCATTTTCGATACGCAGATTGGACCTATACAATCCTCAAATTTGATTCTTCACGCACACAATTCATTCTCGAGTCACCTTCGCGTCAAACCATAAGTCGAAGCATACAAATTGCCATGCCATACAAGTTCAATCACTCCCGCTGTATGAATCACCATACCAGCGCTCACGCGGAGTGATCGTCTTAAATCGGTGTGACGTATGTGCGAGGCTGGAGTTGCGCTCGCATAAGACAAGAATGTCGAAGTTGTGGTTATCGACGAAGCAAATCCAAACATTTCGTTTTTTCTCCAAGTCAAGATCTCAATTTGATAGTCCGTTTGTCATGTCTATCATTTCCTCGACACGTTTCAATCTCCCGAATATAGCATCCATCGGAACAATGACATTTGCACGATCATCATTTGCCGAGTCAGAGTACCCCCGAGTTATTGCATATCGATCTTTGATACGCCTCAATACCATCGACGATATGCGTAACCTGACGATCTTCCTTTGCAACCAATTTCGAGTCGTGCGTTGATGCTGTTGTCCGAGTTGGATATTCCATAATTTCCTCGATATTCAAGATCAAGTTCGATCGCTATTCCTCAAGCTCGTTTCAAGATCGTTGCTCGAAACTCAAGTCACATTTCATTTGCATCAATCCGAAATCGTACGTACGATCCTCTAAGTTTTCTCGATCAAGACCATTCATTTTCATTCATCGTTTTGATATCGTTTTTTAACTCGTGTTGGCTATTCGCAAGTTGTCCGAACGAGATGCTCGTTCGGGACATCGAAGTCACGACCAACTAAGCGTGACACGCACTAAGGCTTTGCACGATCGCATCGCCTCGCCGATATACTCGCCGTTACTTTTAATCCTCAATCTTCGCTCGAATGATTTCCAAGGAAATCCATACACCACTCAGATTTGAGCCATCTATTCTAGTCCACAATCACGTTCGCGTCATTCGCTAAGACATCCTTCGGATTCGTTCGACGAATCCCTAGCGTAATCGCTCACGTCGCATCGACGTACTAAGTGGTTCGTACTATTTCCTCGAAATCCAAGTCAATCCTCCGTGTACGCCTAAGCGTTAACTCGATAACATTCCTATCGATAGACACTCTAAGTGTATCTTCGTTTCCGACCGAGCGGTACTTGATATCGCTTGCAACTCGTTTGCACCAAAAGTCGAGGTGCGCGATACGCGACGCAACTTAGCCAAAAGGCCGTACGCATGGCTATCCTGTGTGGACTATATTCGAGTTTGCACACTCACTAGCTAGGGTCAACGCAGGACTAGTTAGGCACGCACGCAACATGTTAACTTAGCATGTGTTCTCTATCGAGTCAAGTTTAACATCGTTCGGCACAAAGGCCTACAGATGCGTTCGGCGATAGCCTACCGATGCGTTCTGGTTGAACGCTTGTACGAGCTTTTAAAAATATTTAGACTTATTGTATGGACATGCCGAGGGACATTCGAGAGAGAGCGCACACTTGTTTTCCAACGACGAGCTTTCAAAACTGAGAAATTCGACGTGAAGTCCAAGGACGTAAAGCCGTGCTCTGATACCATTATGTCACGCCCCGCTCCCGTAGGAGCGATCGTCCTCGCTAAGGCGTGATACTGCACGAGGCTAGATTGCTCTCGTGCAAGACAGTTCCATAACGGCCGATTGCATCGGCGGCGACGGGGTCGTCGCACAGAAGTCCCAAGCAGAAATATTGAACATTGCAGCAGAATTTAGAGCAAGCACACATGACATTCAAAAGAAGCTCTTTATTGATATTGAATACAAGATTACATTTGTGGGCGCAAGGCCAAATTACAAGTCTCTCGTGCTCACTTTTCTCTCATTTACAATTCACTCTGCTTTCTCTCATCTCTCGATACAATTGCTTGAGCCAGTGGAAGCTTCGGAAGGCGATGTCCATACATTATGTCCTGTATAAGTCTTCAATCAACACGGCCGCACGCTTCGAATCTCTAAGGAACTTCGTGCCTCGACGCATCCAAGCGAGCTCTGTGCCACGAGCTTCTACCTGTGCCTGCACATGAACACTGTGTGGGTGTCAATACTCAACTGTACTGGTGGAGTGAGCTTCTCGCCCACCCATACATAACCGACACGTTTATTTACTTTGTGCAGCTTAAATCCTTTCGATTATCTTTCTAGTCTTGCCTTAGGATCAGTTTTAAGACTTGACGTCTAACCAACTCGACGTGCAACGACATGGTCGTGCAACAATACCAACGTGTATTTCGATCAAGGCAGTGCCTCATCGTGCATGAACTTGACCAAACTTGAACTCGGGACGGCAGGGTCGTGCCACATTCTATTCGCAACTTAGATATATTCAAGACAATGCTATGCCGAGGAGCAACTTACGCGAACTCGGCCGTGCCAAGACCTTTGTTTAAACTCAAGCGCCTCTAGACCAATCCTCGTGCCAACGATTCAAGTGCCAAGGACGGCAATGGGACGACTCGTGCAGGCCGTGCCGCTAGACTTGATTCGTGCCTTAAGATCTGCTTAGACCTGTACATGCTTCAAGATTGAGGCCGCGCCTCGCAACTTATCAAGACTTTATCCATGCTACCGCCTAGCGGTCTTTCTATTCGACTCTTGAACCAACTTAGACAAGACTTGCCAAACCTAGTATCGATCTCATGGACATCCCGACGCTAAGTATCGTGCTAAGCACGGTGCCTATGCTGCAGCCCAATCTTAGGCCCAGACATTGTGTTACCGGCTAGACATGATTCTAGTTCTAAACCCAATCCAAAGGCATACACGCGATGTGCCGCTATCTGCCGACACATCTACATGAGGAGGTCACTAGCAATTTCAAGCTATCTTGGACATGGCTCGTGGGATATCGGCCTGTACCAACACGGGTAGCTAGCCCGGTGGGGTCGAACTCTCCTATGCGGTCATCCAGCATCCTACTTTGAGCCACACTCGCTTCCCCCCGGGCCGAATGATCCCGGCGCCCCGGTGATCACTCGAGAAGACTACACCTTGTCGACAAGTTGTCCAATGACCATGCATACTCGATCTATCCAGTCTATCCAGTCCTTCCTTAACATGACCATGCTTTTCTTCTATTTGTCGAGACTCCCAAGCCGCGGGACCGATCTCGTGTGCGGGACATATCATGACTTAGCGAGACTCCCAAGTAGCGGGACCGATCTCGGCGACAACCAGTCGCGTGGACTTCCTTTGTTCGTGGCAAGCTTTTCACTAAACCGACCGTAACTCGTGCCTTAGACAGGCCTGGTTCTATAGGCAACGCTAACGCTCAAGTCATATACTTTGTGCAACGAGCCTTGTTCTCAAGGGGCTACGCGACTTGACAACCGCAGCTAGAGCGGGACAGTGCTAGAAATGGCTTTGATAGCCCAGCACAACTCTTGTCTAACTTATTCGGGCAACGACTCGACGGGCAATGGCTACGCCGAGCTTCGCATCGAGGGAACGTGCTAGGCACGGGTTCGACTTGGACAACCAACTTTTCGGGTGCCTAGACTTAAGCCAACGAGCCGTGCCAGACGACTTAACTTACGGGACGTGCGAAGTCTATGCCAAGCCTTGCGGGACAGGACCGTGCATGCTTTATTAAGCATTCATGCGGGCGACTCCTATGACTTAGGCTGATTCGAGTGTTGGGGCAAACGACGGGACCATGCATGCTTTACCAAGCATTTATGCAGGCGACGCCTATGACTTAGGTTATTTCAAGTGTCGGGGCAACTTAACAACTTAAGCCAACTTCCTTCTCCCAAGCCACGGGATCGAAGGATCGAGTGTCATTTGAAAGCACGCTGAGCCGACTTCTATGAAAACCGTGGGACCATTTTCCATGTTCTAAGACATTCCGACAGGTCGGGATTATTCCCTTAGCTATGTGCATTCGTAGCTTTTAGATTAGCCTATTTGTGCAAGTTGAAAACATGCGAGTTATTAAGTGAAGGCTAAGATGAGGCAAGTTCACCGAAACTACCCCACCTGAGCGAGGAGTCGCCTCGGACGAGCGAGCCTTCGAGCAGCCGTTGCAAGGCTAAGTTCCAACGCCGTCGGCGTTTCGATTTCTTCGATTGACTTTGCGGGACGAGGCACTACACTTAGCCAAAGGCAAGTATTAGCCTTTATTTCTGGAAGCATGTACCCTCCGACCATATCGATGTGATTATATATTGTAGATCACGACTAGCTATATGATCATGTTTTTTTTTTGTAAATTATGTGTTAGTGTTTCATTTTGATGTACTAGTTTCATGATCATGTATGTATATAACATTTAGGACTCCTTGTTGCTTTACATGCATGGTATTCTCTAGTTGATACTTGTTTGTTGGGATTGAGATATATTATTTGTTTGATCGTAAACGTCAGTGGCATGCTAGCTTAGTCCCCCTACATTTCTTTAGACAACCGTGACCGTTATATGAAATATTAGCGTACTAGTATAGCATAGCTAGACTACGTTCCTTCGACTCTCTACTATTCTGGTTCTGTGACATAACATCCCAAGGCCCACAAAAACCCAATGTCACTGACGTTTGAATGATATGCTTCGACTGTACATATGATAAGTTGTGTTGAACCTCAACCTAGTGCTAGATCACAACATATCCTCTAAAGTCTGAATGGTACGCTTTGACTGCCCATATGATGAGCTGTATTGAACCTCAACCTGGTGCTCAGACTCTGATGCAAACTCTGTTATAAGTGAAAGGTGCGTACATCTCGATCTGATACAATACTAGTCGGAACGACATGTTGCCTTACTATATGCCTCATATACATCTTTGTTGTTGCTCGATAGTCTACCTAACTCCGCACGTGAGGAAGTGCACCTCCTTCATGAGCCGATCTACTATTACCCAAATTACATCTCGACCAGACCGGAATCTAGGTAAAGTGGTCACAAAATCCATAACTATTACCCAAATTACATCTCGACCAGACTGGAATCTAGGTAAAGTGGCAAAGCAAACAATGGGAGACAAATTTCGATATCTCCCACTTCTTCCTGTGCAACCATCCAAAGTGTTGTTTGACATTCTGATACATCTTAGTAGTCCCTAGATGGAAGTACAGTCTTAGTTATAACCTCATGCACGAAGAATACAAAAAGACATCATCAGCCAAGCAAGTAGCTTCAAGTCGCCTAAAACACACTGAGGTTGCGTTTGGTTCATTGTAGTGTAATCGTAAACGTAATGGAATTGGGTTTGTAATCTAATTGAGCTTGTAATGTAATGGAATTACAATTACATTACTATGTTTGGTTGAAACATGTAATCAAACCATGTAATGTAATGTCAATTGCATTCATATGTTTGGTTTACCATGTAATGTAATTGAGTTCCTAATTTATTTATTTAATTAATTCAACATAAATTTAAAAAAGTAGATCAATAAAAAAATTCAGAAAAAAAGAAAATAATTAAAAATAAATAAAGGGAAAAAATTGAAAAAAGACGAAAAAACGAAAGAACGATAAAAAATTTAAAAAAACAACCAAAAACGAAAAAAGCGAAAAAAAATGAAAACGACCAAAAATGACAAAAAAAATCAAAATGACAAAAAAAAGGGAGGAAACCATCAAAAGTGAGAAAAAATAATCAATTATGACCAAAAAAAGGACAAAAAAAATGAAAAAAAAAAAAGAAGACTAAAACAACTAAAAAAAAAAGACAAAAACGACAAAAAATGATCAAAACGGGAGAAGTACCAAAAAGATTAAAAACGACAAAAAGAGAACAAAAACGACCAAAACCGACCAAAAAAAGACCAAAAATTAAAAAAAATGGAAATTGACAAAAAACGATCCAAAATGACCAAAAGCCAAAAACGATTTTAAAAAAAAATAACAAAAACGATAAAAGAAGGAGCAAAATTCACAAAAAACTACAAAAACAAAAAAGGCCAAAAGCAAGAAGGGGTCAAAACGAGTAAAAATGACAAAAAAGATATTTAAAAAATATGCAAAAAACGACCAAAATAGACAAAAAATGACCAAAAAGAACAAAAAAGAAAAAAAAGGCAAAAAAAAAACGTGCAAAAGCGACCAAAAGGATAAAAACCAACCAAAAACGTGCAAAAAGAGCAAAAATCGAAAAAGGAGAAAAAACGACAAAAACGAGCAAAAATGAAAAAACAACCAAAAATGATTAAAAAGTCCGAAAAAGACCAAAAATGAGAAAAACAGTAAAAACCAAGCAACAATGACAACAACGATAACAAATATGCAAAAACGATAAAAAATGAACAAAAAGGACCAAATCAATAAATAAAAAAAGATAAAAAAATGTGCAAAAACAATAAAAACATGCAAAATCGACAAAAAAAAGATAAAAAGTGCAAAAACGATGAAAAATTCAAAAAAGGTCAAAAATGATTAAAAAATATACAAAATCGACCAAAAACGATAAAAAAAACTGTGCAAAAACGACAACAAATGTGCCAAATCGATGAAAGAAGATAGAAACGTGCAAAACAGTAAAAGCTACCAAAAACGATAAAAACGTGCAAAAACGAAAAAAAAAAGTACAAAAACGATTAAAAAATGAGCAAAATGACAAAACTTGCAAAATTGTCCAAAAACGATTAAAAAAAACATGCAAAAGCGATAAAAAAAAGGACAAAAACGACAAAAAATTGTGTAAAATTAACCAAAAATTATATAAAAATGATTAAAAAAAAGTACAAAACGGTCAAAAATCACAAAAAAGGTACAAAATCGACAAAAGATGATAAAAAAATGTGCAAAATCGATAAAAACGTGCAAAAACAGCCAAAAACGACCAAAAACGACAAAAAATTACAAAAAAAAAGTTCAAAAAATGGACAAAATCGACAAAAAAAATAAAAACGTGAAAAAATGGCAACAAACGTACAAAATCGACAAAAACGTGAAAAAAAAAGACAAAACGGCAAAGTCGATCAAAATTGAGAAAAAAATTTGCAAAACGGCCAAGAAAGTGCAAAAACGACAAAAAAAATGACCAAAAAGAGAGAGTCAAAAAATGAATAAAACGACCAAATTACAACGTACCACAACATTCCTCTTAAGTTGTAATGTAATCGCGATTATATATGTTTTATGATGTAATTGATTTTAGAATAAACTGATGTAATGTAATCGAACTTGTAATCGCGATTACATTACATCTAATTTTTTTTGTCCAACCAAACACCCGAGTTAGATTGACAACACATTACATTGTCCAATCTTGCAAACCAAATGGGCCTTGAATTTGAAAAGGATTAAAAAAAAACCTAATTAAAAAAAACTAAAGCCCAATTTCTACACCCGTCATACGGCTCTCAAACACAAGCCGTGGTGGACTGCTAAAGACAAACTGAATGCTCTTAATTGTTTGCCCCTACCATACTATTTAATCCTTTACCTCTACCATAATATGGGATGCTCCTCCACGGCTTGTGATGGGCTTAGCTTAAGCTACACACTGCTTGTGATTAGGCTTAGCTACACAGTTACATTCTGTTTCACTACAAAAAACAGGCTTTTAGCGACGGCAGGATCCGTCGCTAAAAGTCGTTTTTCCGTCACTAAAGCCAAATAGCGACATATCAGCGACGAAAATGGTTTGTCGGGAAATCACGTGTCGCTAATTTAAATCAGTCGCTAGTTTGTCGGAAATAGCGACTGATTAGTGACGCATTTAGCGACAAGCTATTTATTGGAAAATGCGACGTAATAGCGACGGAAACTCTGTCGCTATAGTTACCGACGAACTACCGACGTCGCAGCGGCGTAATTCAGCATGAGAGTAGCGACGGACTAGCGACGAAAAATTACGTCGCTAAGATGTTTTCGATACGCTTTTGGTGTCGGACAGGAACATAGCGACGGAATAGTAAGTAAAACTTACGTCGCTATTCCGTCGCTATACTAGAATATAATATTTTCCAGAACCTTAGCGACGGGAAGTACAGTCGCTAGTCCGTCAGTAGCCTGCAAAGTAAATTTTCTAGGCATGAAGCGACGAAAAAATTGTCGTTCCGTCGCTAGCCTGTAATGTTCCAAGTTTTCTGTCGCTGTTCCGTCGCCATTCCGTCGCTAAATACAATATTGCATGTCAGTATTTGTGTTTCCTGCACTCCACATCCCTGTCGACAATTACACACACAATATACAGTCATATAAACAGTTTCCAAATATAATATCAGTATTTGTGTTTCCAGCAGTCCTTATCCTTGTCGACAGTTTTATAATAGGCACACGTATCAGTATTTGTGTTTTCTGTAAATTCTCAGTTTCATGCACACGTATCCCAAATGTTTTAATACAACACATACACACATATCCAAAATTAGCTTCATACACACATACGATTAATGTTTTAATATAAGAAATATTAATACACATATCTAAAATATTTTAATACAAGAAAGTACTGGTACAGTAAATCTAGGTCATCGGGCGTGATGGAAACCTCTCGGCGGGCATGATGAAGACCTCTCGGCGGACTTAATGAAGATCCAAGCTGCAAACGTGAACGTCGACCTCTCGGCGCCATAGAAAAATCTGAAAGAAATAATAAGTGATGATGTGTTAAAAATAAAAACTACTGTCATGTCATTATACTAATGGAACTTGTATATTAAATTAAAACGTACGTACTAGTCTGATTCATCTTCCCAAGAGTCTTATGAATCATCGCTTGATTCCGAAGTGTCTTCTTCTGCTTCTTTATTTTCACTATCACTATGATCTTCATCTTCATCTTGCAATACTTCTTCCTCAACATCTTCCAATTCTTCATCAACGTTAACCTCCATAACGTCATCTACCGCAACCTCCATATCTTCTAAATCCTCTTCCTCAACACCAGCCAAATTTATATATGTTGGTTGAGGCTTGACCACCTCTTCCTCTTGGTAGGCTACATCCCCAACATTATATGTATTTCTTGCTTTGGTTTTGCATACAGCCCACCAATCCAGGGTATTACGTCGTCGGTTAGGATAACTCGTATAGTACACTTGAACGGTTTGACTAGCCAACACAAATGGTTCAAAACCTCCATATCTTTTTTCATATTTTATATCAACAAAGCCAAATTGTTTGTCAATCTTCCATCCTTGCTTGGGTGTTGTGTCGAACCAATGACATTTAAAAAGCACAATCTTCGTATCAACATAATATTCAATCTCTACGATATCTCTTAGAACACCGTAGTAGTCGAATTCGGGATCGACATCGTAGACTGAGGTTCTTACAATAACTCCTGAATTTTTGGTGTAATTAGCCTTCTCATCGACAAATGAATGATTGATAGGCTTATCATTAGTTCTAAAGTTAAAGCCATTGATTGTATGTCCGCTCCAACACTTCGCCTTCTTGCTCGGTCCAATAGCAATTGCTTTTAGCCCTTTATTCTGCAACTGTGTACCAGGACGGAAGACCTACTGTGGGTAGTATCAGAAAAGTTATTAGACAAAGTGTGCGTAGTAACATATCGAATTTAGAATGGCTAATGATTATAATCCTTACATAATTTCGGAACCACGACGGAAACTTCATATCGACCTCTCTAGCAAGATCATCATCTTCAATATCAGGTCTTTCCATTCTAATCTCAGCTCTAAAACTACTGTAATAATAGGGAGAAACGTTAGCACACTTCTAAATATCGAATTTAGAATGACTAAATAGTGTCGCTTACTTTTCAATATCTTCCATCTCTTGGATACCGCTATTGAGGCATATATACTGATGTGCGACTTTAAACTCATCGTCATCCAACCATCGTAATTTAGTCGTACTTGTCGGCTTGCCCCCTACATTGAAGATTGTACGGATCCCTTCGTTCGGTGCATTGATATCACCTTCATCATTCTCCGGCGCTCTATTCCGATTTGTTCGGACATGAGTATTGAAATAGATCGAGCAGAAGTTAGAAACCTCCTCAATGATGTATGCTTCGCATATTGAAGCTTCTACATGAGCCTTATTGCCCACTTTCTTCTTCAGGTGACCTAGATATCTATAAGAAATATATTGAATATTAGTATTATTTAAATAAAAAAATTACAAATTAGAAGATTATTTTATACCTCTCAAATGGGTACATCCATCGATAATGGATAGGAGCACCGACACGTGCTTCGTATGCAAGATGAATCGGCAAATGTTTCATACAATCAAAGAAGCCGGGAGGGAACACCCTTTCTAACTTGCACAATGTCACTACAACTTTCTCCTCAAGTTCTAGTATATGTTGCATCGTCAACTTACTTGAACACAAATCTCTAAAGAAGATAGATAACTCGGCCAGCGGAGTCCACACATGAGAAGGTAGCATCTCTCTAAAAGCGATAAGAAGTAATCGCTCCATGAAAACGTGACAACCATGACTCTTCATCCCTATCAACCTGCGTTCGTTGAGATCGACACATCTCGCCAGATTCGATACGTAACCGTCAGGAAATCTCAATTTTGAAATCCATTTACATATTATCAGTTTATCATCTCTACTCAATGTAAATGGTGCTGCAGGCTTCACCCAGTTACCATTGGACCTTTACGACAGATGCAACTCTGGACGCTTGCAAATAATTTCTAAGTCCTTTCTTGCTTTAATCGTTTTTCCCTTAATATCCATCACAGTATTAAATATGTTATCAAATATATTTTTTCAATATGCATGACATCAAGATTGTTTCTTATGAGATTGTCCGGCCAATAAGGCAAATCTCAAAAGATAGTCTATTTCGTCGAATTGTGATATTGTCCGAAGCCTTCAATGTGATGGCCCGATCCCGAATTTTCCATGCCAGTTGGTAAATCTCAAACCTCTTCCCAAACTACATCTCCCGTAATCTCAACGGGGGAAGAGATACTTCCCGTTTACCAGCCCTGAAGTCATCTCTGTTCCTTCTCCACGAATGTGACGAAGGAAGAAGCTGGTGGTGGCAATCAAAAAAATATGCCTTTCCTCCATTCTGAAGGCGGAATGCCTTACTCTTCCCCATGCATATCGGATATGACATAATACCATGAGTACTCCACCCCGATAACATCCCGTAATCTTGAAAATCGTTGATGGTCCACATGAGCATCGCCCTCATCTGAAAGTTCTGCTCCATCGATGTATCAAATGTTTGGACGCCAAACTGCCATTATTGTTTCAACTTGTCCACCAACGGTTGCAAGTAGATATCGATGTTCTTCTTTGAATTTCTTGGACCAGATATAATAAGTGTGAGGAACATGTAAGGAGTTTTCAGGCACATCCACGGTGGTAGATTGTACGGGGTCAAAATCATCGGCCAACAAGAGTATTGCGTCCCCGACTGTCCGAATGGAGTGAATCCATCAGAACATAAAGCCAATCGAACATTCCTAGGCTCCGCAGCAAAATTAGGATGACACCGATCAAAAAACTTCTATGCTTCTCCATCGACAGGATGAGATAATTCTCCTTCATCCATCTTTCGTTCTTTGTTATGCCATGTCATGTGTTGTGCTGTATTTGCAGATATATACATCCTCTGCAGCCTCTTTGTGATTGGCAAGAACTGCATGTACTAGTACGGGCACATTCGCGTCCGGGCAATTGATTTTCCTTTGCCCCGGATTGGCTTGTACCTACCGGTCCTCGTCACAGAAAATGCATTTGTCTTTATCACTGTTCTCCTTGTAGTATAGCATGCAACCATTTTGACAGCAGTCTATCTTCTGGTAGCCCAATCCGAGTTTCTGCATCATCATCTTCGACTTGTAGAAGCTTTCAGGCAAATCATTTGATCCTTTTGGCAACAACTCTCTTACAAGCTGAATTATCCGGTCATAGCATTCTTGCGGTAAGTTAAAATCAGATTTGAGATTCAACAGCCGCATCACCACCGACAATAACGAATGAGAATCACAATCCGGATATAACGGAGTATCAGCATGCTTGAACATATCCTAGAACTCCTTTGCATCAGGATTCGGATCCTCACGTGCCACAACAAAATCTAATACCATCTCACGTGCCAAGTTTATTGGTTGCCGATATTCAAAATAATCTCCGAGAGTAGAATCTCTCACCTCGGTATTGAAGAAGGACTGAGATTGCGAAGCCGGATATTCTCCTTGATTAATCCACACGTTGTAGTTCTGCATGAAACCCTTCTTGTAAAGGTGCTCTCTCACGAGTGACACCTCTCTAAATGGTATATTCTTACATTTGACACAAGGGCACTTTATGCACCTTCCGTCCATGAAATCGGCATGGCTACTTCCATATATGATAAATTGCTCGACGCCCGCCTTGAAATCGTCCGTCAAGCCAATCATACTCTCATGTTGCCGATTGTACATCCACGAACGGTCAAGTAAGTATCGACTCATTATTCTAATCCACGTGAATGATTCTGTACCAAGAATTAAGATGCTATATATCACTTGGTATCATAAAACAAACCTAGTATAACTTGGTATGACGTACCCCTCACGTATATTCACTTATAAAACAAACCTAGTATAATTAGGTATCACGTTGATACTCAAGTATCAAATTGATACTCAAGTATATATCGCATTGATCAATCAATTACCTTAGTAATCTAAAACTACTACATCTATTTATTTCGTGTCTGTGTCCTATCAAATTTCTAAAACTATTATACCGATAAATTTCTATTTATCTACTATACCCACTACTATACCGATAAATTTCAAACACTAAATTGAAATTGAAACCCTAGAACATGTTGATAAAATACAAACAAAGCATAAATAAAAATAAATACAAATTAGGGTTTAGGGTTTCAGACCTTGAATAGGTTGGTAACGGAGAGGATCTCGGAGAAGGGGGGACGTCGGAGGGGGGGCGCCGGAGGGGGGGACGCCGGAGGGGGGGGTCGCCGGAGGGGGGCACGACGGATGAGGAGAAGAGGGAGGGTGTACGGGGTTTCGAAGGAGGAGAAGAGGGGGGAACGGAGTGTGGGAGCACGCCGGAGGGAGGTGGTCGCCGGAGGTGGAGGCTCGACGGAGGAGGAGAAGAAGGGGTGGTTAGGGGGTTCGATCGGAGGAGGAGAAGAGGGAGGGGGTCAGAGTGGGGGAAGGCGCCGGAGGGGGGCCGTCGGAGGGGGCCGCAGTCGGGGGGGTGATCGCCGGTCGTGGGGGGAGGGGAGGAGAGAGGGATTTTGAGAGTGAGAGAGAGATTCGGAAATTTTCGAAATTTAAGTAACTTTCGAAATTTAACCAACTCGACGTACAACGACATGGTCGTGCAACAATACCAACGTGTATTTCGATCAAGGCAGTGCCTCATCGTGCATGAACTTGACCAAACTTGAACTCGGGACGGCAGGGTCGTGCCACATTCTATTCGCAACTTAGATATATTCAAGACAATGCTATGCCGAGGAGCAACTTACGCGAACTCGGCCGTGCCAAGATCTTTGTTTAAACTCAAGCGCCTCTAGAACAATCCTCGTGCCAACGATTCAAGTGTCAAGGACGGCAATGGGACGACTCGTGCAGGTCGTGCCGCTAGACTTGATTCGTGCCTTAATATCCGCTTAGACCTGTACATGCTTCAAGATTGAGGTCGCGCCTCGCAACTTATCAAGACTTTATCCATGCTACCGCCTAGCGGTCTTTCTATTCGACTCATGAACCAACTTAGACAAGACTTGCCAAACCTAGTATCGATCTCATGGACATCCCGACGCCAAGTATCGTGCTAAGCACGGTGCCTATGCTGCAGCCCAATCTTAGGCCCAGACATTGTATTATCGGCTAGACATGATTTCAGTTCTAAACCCAATCCAAAGGCGTACACGCGGTGTGCCGCTATCTGCCGACACATCTACATGAGGAGGTCACTAGCAATTTCAAGCTATCTTGGACATGGCTGGTGGGATATCGGCCTGTACCAACACGGGTAGCTAGCCCGGTGGGGTCAAACTCTCCCATGCGGACATCCAGCATCCTACTTTGAGCCACACTCGCTTCCCCCGGGCCGAATGATCCCGGCGCCCCGGTGATCACTCGAGAAGACTACACCTTGTCGACAAGTTGTCCAATGACCATGCATACTCGATCTATCCAGTCTATCCAGTCCTTCCTTAACATGACCATGCTTTCCTTCTATCTGTCGAGACTTCCAAGCCGCAGGACCGATCTCGTGTGTGGGACATATCATGACTTAGCGAGACTCCCAAGTAGCGGAACCGATCTCGGCGACAACCAGTCGCGTGGACTTCCTTTGTTCGTGGCAAGCTTTTCACTAAACCGATCGTAACTCGTGCCTTAGACAGGCCTGGTTCTATAGGCCAAGTCATATACTTTGTGCAACGAGCCTTGTTCTCAAGGGGCTACGCGACTTGACAACCGCAGCTAGAGCGGGACAGTGCTAGAAATGGCTTTGATAGCCCAGCACAACTCTTGTCTAACTTATTCGGGCAACGATTCAACGGGCAAAGGCTACGCCGAGCTTCGCATCGAGGGAACGTGCTAGGCACGGGGTCGACTTGGACAACCAACTTTTCGGGTGCCTAGACTTAAGCCAACGAGCCGTGCGAGACGACTTAACTTATGGGACGTACGAAGGCTATGCCAAGCCTTGTGGGACAGGACCGTGCATGCTTTATTAAGTATTCATGCGGGCGACGCCTATGACTTAGGCTGATTCGAGTGTTGAGGCAAACGACGGGACCGTGCATGCTTTACCAAGCATTCATGCAGGCGACGCCTATGACTTAGGTTATTTCAAGTGTCGGGGCAACTTAACAACTTAAGCCAACTTCCTTCTTCCAAGCCACGGGATCGAAGGATCAAGTGTCATTTGAAAGCACGCTGAGCCGACTTCTATGAAAACCGTGGGACCATTTTCCATGTTCTAAGACATTCCGACAGGTCGGGATTATTCCCTTAGCTATGTGCGTTCGTAGCTTTTAGATTAGCCTACTTGTGCAAGTTAAAAACATGCGAGTTATTAAGTGAAGGCTAAGATGAGGCAAGTTCACCGAAACTACCCCACCTGAGCGAGGAGTCGCCTCGGACGAGCGAGCCTTCGAGCAGCCATTGCAAGGCTAAGTTCCAACGCCGTCGACGTTTCGATTTCTTCGATTGATTTTGCGGGACGGGGCACTACACTTAGCCAAAGGCAAGTATTAGCCTTTATTTCTGGAAGCATGTACCCTCCGACCATATCGATGTGATTATATATTGTAGATCACGACTAGCTATATGATCATGTTTTTTTGTAAATTATGTGTTAGTGTTTCATTTTGATGTACTAGTTTCATGATCATGTATGTATATAACATTTAGGACTGCTTTACATGCATGGTATTCTCTAGTTGATACTTGTTTGTTGGGATTGAGATATATTATTTGTTTGATCGTAAACGTCAGTGGCATGCTAGCTTAGTCCCCCTATATTTCTTTAGACAACCGTGACCGTTATATGAAATATTAGCGTACTAGTATAGCATAGCTAGACTACGTTCCCTCGACTCTCTAATATTCTGGTTCTGTGACATAACATCCCAAGGCCTACAAAAACCCAATGTCACTGACGTTTGAATGATATGTGTCACTCCCCGTTCCCAGAATGCCTATTTTTATACATGTACAACTCATGAGTATTTATTTAATATTTATCATGTATTATCCTGTATTTAATTTCCTTTAATTCATGTTAATTAATTTCCTGTAATTTTATTTCTGTATTTTATTTCTGCTGTTATTTTATTCTCTGCTTAGGTTAGCCTATTGTGGTTCGGCCTAGGTTGGGTTCTCGGGTTGGCTTTGTTGGATCCCCCTGCAACCTGGCCCATTAGCTCCCACCTACCACCCCTTTTTCTATTTAAAGCTTACATCTCTTTCTCTCTCCTCATAAACTCACATTCTCACCATTACTCCTCTTCTTCTTCTTCATTACTCTCTCCACCTACCAAACCGTAGGCAAGTACAACTTGCTCCCCATGAGAACCCATGTTTTTGTAGTTCATTTATCTTTCTCGTAAGATCCTAAGAGAGTTTAGAACTTGGCATTTTTTATTTCGAAGTCTTAATTTTTGTAGATCTAGAAATGAGTTATTTTCGGAGTTTGGTGGTTTTGATCTATCAAACTTCTTTGGTTGCAAGTTTTGATGGTTCCATGTTGTAGAGAAGTTTATTCTACCCA
This sequence comes from Iris pallida, assembly GCA_029216955.1. Taxonomy (NCBI): domain Eukaryota; kingdom Viridiplantae; phylum Streptophyta; class Magnoliopsida; order Asparagales; family Iridaceae; genus Iris; species Iris pallida. The sequence goes on along the minus strand of JANAVB010013011.1, from coordinate 124,509 downwards.
ATTTTGACCTTTGGAAAGTTGGATTTGGACTTGTTTTGACCAAGTTATGGACTTTTAAAACTTTGGGGTGCAACCATGGAGTTCTTGCTGTTTGGAGAAGACAGTGAGCAGTGTATGCTAGCTTTTTAGCTTGCGTCACTGAGCTGTGCGCGCTCTTTAGCGCAGCACAGTATGGAGTCCATATGCTGCCTTTTTAGGTAGCGTGTGTCTTGCATACGCTACCTTTTGGGAGCTACCTTTTGGGAGCTACCTTTTGGGAGCGTATGACATGCATACGCTGACTTGGATGGTCAGGAGTCGTATGGAGTTCATACGCTACCTTTTGGGAGCGTATGACATGCATACGCTGACTTGGATGGTCAGGAGTCGTATGGAGTTCATACGCTACCTTTTGGGAGCGTATGACATGCATACGCTGACTTGGATGGTCAGGAGTCGTATGGAGTTCATACGCTGCCTTTTGGAAGCGTATGACTTGCGTACGCTGGCTTGGATAGAGAGGAGTCGTATGGAGTCCATACGCTAGCTTGACCTGAGCGTACGCTGGCTTGAGCGTAGCTTGACCTGAGCGTACGCTGACATGAGCGTAGGGTGACATGAGAGTAGCCTGTTTATCCTGGATCTTCTACAGCCCTGTATATTGATATCTTATTAGATATTTAACGTCCATTTTATATCCTTACGCCTTTTTGCATAAACTTGATATAATCATGATATGTTGATATTTCTGTTAAATATAGATTGTTACGTGGGATGTACCATGTGTAGTGAATTGAGTTATAGATACCCCGATTGACTGGAATTAAACCCTGAGAGTTGTAGACTCGACCCCACTGAATACTAGTTGACTTTCATGCCTTGTCACCATTGATAATGATTGTGACCTTGACTAATAATTGATCATGCGCTCCTAATTGGAACTAAGAGACTGGCTAGTCGTCTTTGAATTGAATGAATGAGACACGTTCATATTAATTATGGACTATTGAAATCGACTGGCTAATCCCGAATATTGGCATACAGGCACATGCAGGCTTCAATTCATTTATTATTTATTTATCTTACCAAAGAAGCATGTGCACTTTATGGTCAAGGCATGATTACTCCATGGTTAGTTTTGATTGTTGCATTACGCTATGTAAGACCTACAACCTGGCCGCACTGGTATCGTTGTAGAGTTGTGCATATCGTACCCCGTACAAAAGTACTCATTCTGAATGACCATGATCCACGGCATGGTACTTCACTCAACGTAGAGACTATTAAGTTAAATAAAATAATGATTGCATGGAGAGAATGGATTCCCGAGTTCTTACATAGCAGCCCCCTTGGGACAAGTAGTACCCGACGGACCGGCTGGTTCCCACAGATACTGTAAACCTGCCACACGGGCAGGGAACAGTATCTGCTTATATTATTATTGTATATTGTATATTGATGACGGGCGTCCTGCTAGGACTCGTCTAAATCATGCATGGCGCACATGATTAACTGGATAGACTAGCCTTGCTCGCACATAGTAAGAACTGAGGAATCCCTATTGCATAAATTCCAGGATAACTTGGGACTCAAAATAGCAAGCCGTAGGATTTGATTGGCCGTTCAAGATGATTTGTTTGTGCACTGTACCTACTCTGTTACCTAACTGGGATGATCAGAATGTCAGGACATGACGGGCCAACTTCTGTCCTTGTTTGGTTGGGACGTTGGTTCGAAGTGTCGTGATGTGATGTGAATCCTAGTGGAAAGCAGAGATCTATTATTATATTTCTCATTACTGGTTTTAGTTCTTATGTCGTGCTTCTTTGTGGTACTTGCTATTAGAGGTCTAACCTCTCTGGTTTTGCATGGCCAGATTTAGAGCCGGTTCCCGAGGACTCAGCTTACTTCTACCTCCAAGATGGTCAACACTAGAGGGATGATCGCAGGAGGACTCGAGTGGGTTTCTTACTTCCCCGCTCGTTTTGTTATCTATTTTATACCTTGCCGTTTGGCACCGACATGTTAGTCGGATTGTCTTGTACTTACTTTTTACATAATTGTAACTAAAGTCAGGCTGCAGCTGATAACAATTGTGTATACTTTTGCTACATCAATCTGGCTATGTTTTGTAAAGCCAGATATCAAGAACATTTTGACAGAGCGTTTGGGACGCCTGACTGCTTTATCTTACATGTTCTCTATTACTGTTTCTTGTTCGAATGATTGAGACAATAGATGTGAAATGACCATAGTGAGACTTTCATGTAGTATGCACCCTCTCGTCTTTAGACAGCATTGATCGTATTATACGGTATTTATCTACCCATAATACGTAGCTGGCTGAGTCATTCCCCCGCTCTCCAGTATTCTGGTTCTGGGACGTGACAATATGCTTCGACTGTACATATGATAAGTTGTGTTGAACCTCAACCTAGTGCTAGATCACAACATATCCTCTAAAGTCTGAATGGTACGCTTTGACTGCCCATATGATGAGCTGTATTGAACCTCAACCTGGTGCTCAGACTCTGATGCAAACTCTGTTATAAGTGAAAGGTGCGTACATCTCGATCTGATACAATACTAGTCGGAACGACGTGTTGCCTTACTATATGCCTCATATACATCTTTGTTGTTGCTCGATAGTCTACCTAACTCCGCACATGAGGAAGTGCACCTCCTTCATGAGCCGATCTACTATTACCCAAATTACATCTCGACCAGACTGGAATCTAGGTAAAGTGGTCACAAAATCCATAACTATTACCCAAATTACATCTCGACCAGACTGGAATCTAGGTAAAGTGGCAAAGCAAACAACGGGAGACAAATTTCGATATCTCCCACTTCTTCCTATGCAACCATCCAAAGTGTTGTTTGACATCCTGATACATCTTAGTAGTCCCTAGATGGAAGTACAGTCTTAGTTATAACCTCATGCACGAAGAATACAAAAAGACATCATCAGCCAAGCAAGTAGCTTCAAGTCGCCTAAAACACACTGAGGTTGCGTTTGGTTCATTGTAGTGTAATCGTAAACGTAATGGAATTGGGTTTGTAATCTAATTGAGCTTGTAATGTAATAGAATTACAATTACATTACTATGTTTGGTTGAAACATGTAATCAAACCATGTAATGTAATGTCAATTGCATTCATATGTTTGGTTTACCATGTAATGTAATTGAGTTCCTAATTTATTTATTTATTTAATTCAACATAAAATTTAAAAAAGTAGATCAATAAAAAAATTCAGAAAAAAAGAAAATAATTAAAAATAAATAAAGGGAAAAAATTGAAAAAAGACGAAAAAACGAAAGAACGATAAAAAATTTAAAAAAACAACCAAAAACGAAAAAAGCGAAAAAAAAAAATGAAAACGACCAAAAATGACAAAAAAAATCAAAATGACAAAAAAAAAGGGAGGAAACCATCAAAAGTGAGAAAAAATAATCAATTATGACCAAAAAAAGGACAAAAAAATGAAAAAAAAAAAAAAAGAAGACTAAAAACCAACTAAAAACAAAAAAGACAAAAACGACAAAAATGATCAAAACGGGAGAAGTACCAAAAAGATTAAAAACGACAAAAAGAGAACAAAAACGACCAAAACCGACCAAAAAAAGACCAAAAATTAAAAAAAAAATGGAAATTGACAAAAAAAACGATCCAAAATGACCAAAAGCCAAAAACGATTTTTAAAAAAATAACAAAAACCGACCAAAAACGATAAAAGAAAGAGCAAAATTCACAAAAAAACTACAAAAACAAAAAAGGCCAAAAGCAAGAAGGGGTCAAAACGAGTAAAAATGACAAAAAAGATATTTAAAAAATATGCAAAAAATGACCAAAATAGACAAAAAATGACCAAAAAGAACAAAAAAGAAAAAAAAGGCAAAAAAAAACGTGCAAAAGCGACCAAAAGGATAAATACCAACCAAAAACGTGCAAAAAGAGCAAAAATCGAAAAAGGAGAAAAAACGAGCAAAAATGAAAAAACAACCAAAAATGATTAAAAAGTCCGAAAAAGGCCAAAAATGAGAAAAACAGTAAAAACCAAGCAACAATGACAACAACGATAACAAATATGCAAAAACGATAAAAAATGAACAAAAAGGACCAAATCAATAAATAAAAAAACGATAAAAAAATGTGCAAAAAAATAAAAAAGTGCAAAATCGACAAAAAATGATAAAAAGTGCAAAAACGATGAAAAATTCAAAAAAGGTCAAAAATGATTAAAAAAACATACAAAATCGACCAAAAACGATAAAAAAAACTGTGCAAAAACGACAACAAATGTGCCAAATCGACGAAAGAAGATAGAAACGTGCAAAACAGTAAAAGCTACCAAAAAGGATAAAAACGTGCAAAAACGAAAAAAAAAAAAGTACAAAAACGATTAAAAAATGAGCAAAATGACAAAAACTTGCAAAATTGACCAAAAACGATTAAAAAAACATGCAAAAGCGATAAAAAAAAAGGACAAAAACGACAAAAAATTGTGTAAAATTGACCAAAAATGATATAAAAATGATTAAAAAAGTGCAAAACGGTCAAAAATCGCAAAAAGGTACAAAATCGACAAAAGATGTTAAAAAATGTGCAAAATCGATAAAAACGTGCAAAAACAGCCAAAAACGACCAAAAATGATAAAAAATTACAAAAAAAGTTCAAAAAATGGACAAAATCGACAAAAAAATAAAAACGTGAAAAAATGGCAACAAACGTACAAAATCGACAAAAACGTGAAAAAAAAAGACAAAACGGCAAAGTCGATCAAAATTGAGAAAAAAATTTGCAAAACGGCCAAGAAAGTGCAAAAACGACAAAAAAATGACCAAAAAGAGAGTCAAAAATGAATAAAACGACCAAATTACAACGTACCACAACATTCCTCTTAAGTTGTAATGTAATCGCGATTATATATGTTTTATGATGTAATTGATTTTAGAATAAACTGATGTAATGTAATCGAACTTGTAATCGCGATTACATTACATCTAATTTTTTTTGTCCAACCAAACACCCGAGTTAGATTGACAACACATTACATTGTCCAATCCTGCAAACCAAATGGGCCTTGAATTTGAAAAGGATTAAAAAAAAACCTAATTAAAAAAAAACTAAAGCCCAATTTCCACACCCGTCATACGGCTCTCAAACACAAGCCGTGGTGGACTGCTAAAGACAAACTGAATGCTCTTAATTGTTTGCCCCTACCATACTATTTAATCCTTTACCTCTACCATAATATGGGATGCTCCTCCACGGCTTGTGATGGGCTTAGCTTAAGCTACACACTGCTTGTGATTAGGCTTAGCTACACAGTTACATTCTGTTTCACTACAAAAAACAGGCTTTTAGCGACGGCAGGATCCGTCGCTAAAATTCGTTTTTCCGTCACTAAAGCCAAATAGCGACATATCAGCGACGAAAATGGTTTGTCGGGAAATCACGTGTCGCTAATTTAAATCAGTCGCTAGTTTGTCGGAAATAGCAACTGATTAGTGACGCATTTAGCGACAAACTATTTATTGGAAAATGCGACGTAATAGCGACGAAAACTCTGTCGCTATAGTTACCGACGAACTACCGACGTCGCAGCGGCGTAATTCAGCATGAGAGTAGCGACGGACTAGCGACGAAAAATTACGTCGCTAAGATATTTTCGATACGCTTTTGGTGTCGGACAGGAACATAGCGACGGAATAGTAAGTAAAACTTACGTCGCTATTCCGTCGCTATACTGGAATATAATATTTTCCAGAACCTTAGCGACGGGAAGTACAGTCGCTAGTCCGTCGGTAGCCTGCAAAGTAAATTTTCTAGGCATGAAGCGACGGAAAAATCGTCGTTGTTCCGTCGCTAGCCTGTAATGTTCCAGGTTTTTTGTCGCTGTTCCGTCACCATTCCGTCGCTAAATACAATATTGCATGTCAGTATTTGTGTTTCCTGCACTCCACATCCCTGTCGACAGTTACACACACAATATACAGTCATATAAACAGTTTCCAAATATAATATCAGTATTCGTGTTTCCAGCAGTCCTTATCCTTGTCGACAATTTTACAATAGGCACACGTATCAGTATTTGTGTTTCCTGCAAATTCTCAGTTTCATGCACACGTATCCCAAATGTTTTAATACAACACATACACACATCCAAAATTAGCTTCATACACACATACGAATAATGTTTTAATATAAGAAATATTAATACACATATCCAAAATGTTTTAATACAAGAAAGTACTGGTACAGTAAATCTAGGTCGTCGGGCGTGATGGAAACCTCTCGGTAGGCATGATGAAGACCTCTCGACGGACTTAATGAAGATCCAAGCTGCAAACGTGAACGTCGACCTCTCGGCGCCATAGAAAAATCTGAAAGAAATAATAAGTGATGATGTGTTAAAAATAAAAACTACTGTCATGTCATTATACTAATGGAACTTGTATATTAAATTAAAACGTACGTACTAGTCTGATTCATCATCCCAAGAGTCTTATGAATCATCGCTTGATTCCGAAGTGTCTTCTTCTGCTTCTTCATTTTCACTATCACTATGATCTTCATCTTCATCTTCCAATACTTCTTCCTCAACATCTTCCAATTCTTCATCAACGTTAACCTCCATAACGTCATCTACCGCAACCTCCATATCTTCTAAATACTCTTCCTCAACACCAGCCAAATTTATATATGTTGGTTGAGGCTTGACCACCTCTTCCTCTTGGTAGGCTACATCCCCAACATTATATGTATTTCTTGCTTTGGTTTTGCATACAGCCCACCAATCCAGGGTACTACGTCGTCGGCTAGGATAACTCGTATAGTACACTTGAACGGTTTGACTAGCCAACACAAATGGTTCAAAACCTCCATATCTTTTTTCATGTTTTATATCAACAAATCCAAATTGTTTGTCAATCTTCCATCCTTGCTTGGGTGTTGTGTCGAACCAATGACATTTAAAAAGCGCAATCTTCGTATCAACATAATATTCAATCTCTACGATATCTCTTAGAACACCGTAGTAGTCGAATTCGGGATCGACATCGTAGACTGGGGTTCTTACACAAACTCCTGAATTTTTGGTGTAATTAGCCTTCTCATCGACAAATGAATGATTGATAGGCTTATCATTAGTTCTAAAGTTAAAGCCATTGATTGTATGTCCGCTCCAACACTTCGCCTTCTTGCTCGGTCCAATAGCAATTGCTTTTAGCCCTTTGTTCTGCAACTGTGTACCAGGACGGAAGACCTACTGTGGGTAGTATCAGAAAAGTTATTAGACAAAGTGTGGGTAGTAACATATCGAATTTAGAATGGCTAATGATTATAATCCTTACATAATTTCGGAACCACGACGGAAACTTCATATCGACCTCCCTAGCAAGATCATCATCATCAATATCAGGTCTTTCCATTCTAATCTCAGCTCTAAAACTACTGTAATAATAGGGAGAAACGTTAGCACACTTCTAAATATTGAATTTAGAATGACTAAATGGTGTCGCTTACTTTTCAATATCTTCCATCTCTTGGATACCGCAATTGAGGCATATATACTGATGTGCGGCTTCAAACTCATCGTCATCCAACCATCGTAATTTAGTCGCACCTGTCGGCTTGCCCCCTACATTGAAGATTGTACGGATCCCTTGGTTCGGTGCATTGATATCACCTTCATCATTCCTCGGCGCTCTATTCCGATTTGTTCGGACATGAGTATCGAAGTAGATCGAACAGAAGTTAGAAACCTCCTCAATGATGTACGCTTCGCATATTGAAGCTTCTACATGAGCCTTATTGCCCACTTTCTTCTTCAGGTGACTTAGATATCTATAAGAAATATATTGAATATTAGTATTATTTAAATAAAAAAATTACAAATTAGAAGATTATTTTATACCTCTCAAATGGGTACATCCATCGATAATGGATGGGAGCACCGACACGTGCTTCGTATGCAAGATGAATCGGCAAATGTTCCATACAATCAAAGAAGCCGGAAGGGAACACCCTTTCTAACTTGCACAACGTCACTACAACTTTCTCCTCAAGTTCTAGTATTTGTTGCACCGTCAACTTACTTGAACACAAATCTTTAAAGAAGATAGATAACTCGGCCAGCGGAGTCCACACATGAGAAGGTAGCATCTCTCTAAAAGCGATAAGAAGTAATCGCTCCATGAAAACGTGACAACCATGACTCTTCATCCCTATCAACCTGCGTTCGTTGAGATTGACACATCTCGCTAGATTCGATACGTAACCGTCAGAAAATCTCAATTTTGAAATCCATTTACATATTATCAGTTTATCATCTCTACTCAATGTAAATGGTGCTGCAGGCTTCACCCAGTTACCATTGGACCTTTACGACAGATGCAACTCTGGACGCTTGCAAATAATTTCTAAGTCCTTCCTTGCTTTAATCGTTTTTCCCTTAATATCCATCACAGTATTAAATATGTTATCAAATATATTTTTTCAATATGCATGACATCAAGATTGTTTCTTATGAGATTGTCCGGCCAATAAGGCAAATCTCAAAAGATAGTCCGTTTCGTCGAATTGTGATATTGTCCGAAGCCTTCAATGTGATGGCCCGATCCCGAATTTTCCATGCCAGTTGGTAAATCTCAAACCTCTTCCCAAACTACATCTTCCATAATCTCAACGGGGGAAGAGATACTTTCCGTTTACCAGCCCTGAAGTCATCTCTGTTCCTTCTCCACGAATGTGACGAAGGAAGAAACTGGCGGTAGCAATAAAAAATATATGCCTTTCCTCCATTCTGAAGGCGGAATGCCTTACTCTTCCCCATGCATATCGGACATGACATAATACCATGAGTACTCCACCCCGATAACATCCCGTAATCAGGAAACTGAGAACAGTTCCCCCCCCCTCTATCACTGATCAGTCATTCTGTCCTCTCTCTATGTCTCTCTCTCTCTCTCTCTCTAATTCCCTATATATATATATATATATATATATATATATATATATATATATATATATATATATATATATGTTATATATATATACATTATATTGTATATAGTTATATATATATTTTGGTATATATAGCTAAGGGTGTATATATGGGTTTATATATATATGTGGAATATATATATATATATATATATATGTTTATAGGATAGCTATCTATATATGTATATATATTATGTATACAAGTGAGTACTATATATATATTGGGTATTGTATATATATATTATAGATATGTATATATATATATATGTATTATGGCCTATGTATATGTATAGGCATTAGATATATGGGAATATCTATATATATAGATATATATATATATATATGTGTCAATAGCCTATAGGTATATATAAAAAAAAAAAATATATAGATATATATATATATATATGTGTATAACTTGTTAAGGTATAGGTTTAGAGGAAACCTATAGCCAATAGCCTATGGCCAAGATTACTAGCCCATGGTTTGGGGCTTGCCCTAAAGGCCCAAAACATTAACTAATTGACCCTTTGACTAAGTGTTGACCAAAGTCAACCTTAGGTCAAAGTTGACCTAATTGACCTAGATTTGACTAGGACTAACCTAAAATGACTAGTATAACTAGTCTGACCCAATTACCTTAATGACTGGTCTTTGTTTGACCTAATTACCTTACTGACTGGTCTTTGTTTGACCAATACCTTAGTTGGTCTGAGTTTGACCTAGACTTGACCCAGATTGATCATGTTGACTAGTATTTGATTTGTTTGACCTTGTTTGACTCTATTTGACTTAGTTTGATTTCCTGTGACCTAGTATGACTTCCTGTGACCTAGTTTGACTATTAGAGTTGACCAAGAGTTGACTTTGACCAGATTGACCTAGAATCATGTAGTATGCATTGTATACTTTATTTTTACCATTGTGGATACATTGTGACTTGTATTGCTCTGATTAGGAGCCATACACCTCTCCTCAGACAGTATATCTTCTTCAGACATTCAGTTATCAGGCGAGTACATTCTCTGACCGTTTCATATTTGCCAGGATTTATATTCTTGCTCTAGCTTACTTTACTTGATGCTGACACGATTGTTATCACGGATTGGTACTATATGGATCTTTTCATGAGATGTTATCCCCCTCGGGAGCATCAGGTACTTTTGTCATGTGTGTTTCACTTACATCATGTATCTCATGCTTCTATTTTCATGTATCTTCATGTATCAGCTAGTGACTCATGTACTCTCATGATCACCGAGCCTCCATGAATCTTCATGAATCACTCACGTATCACCCAATTATGGGCTTATCACGAATCTTAACATAACCTGAATGGATCCTTGTGTATTGATTGGGGATGGGGGAGTGGAAATAGTCATGTGGATATTACCCCAGTAGCTGTAGTCATGAATCACTTCTAGCTGTAGTCATGAATCTCCTATGCTATTTCACATGTCTATATTTTACTCTGACTCACTAGACATTGCTAGTTCTCTATATACAGTAGATATTTCCTTTACAGCTATCTCTTTTGCTACATGTATCTTCCTTCAGCAGTTCTTGTATTTTACTCTATTGCATGCTTTATATCTCCTTTCATTCTATGCACTGCGTGAGATGTGTTGTGCTCGTTCCCGTCCTGATTGGACCTGTTGAAAATATTACAGAGGATGAGGAGGAGGCCCTGGTGTCTACCTATTATGGAGCAGGACTAGATGATACTTATGTTGTGGACCCTCAACAGGATCCACCTGCAGCTGAGGATGTTATTCCAGTAGTCTAGACCAGTTTAGCCTAGGCAGTCTTTTCTATATGTACATTTTGTCTCACATTCTGAGTTGTATTTTGAGATGTGGAGATGTATAGACTCTTAGACTTATTGTATTATGAGTTGACATTCTGGATGTTATGTATCTTAGACACTTAGTCTTATTTCATCTATGCTATGGTTCTTTTGAGTTACCATCTGTCTATCTATCTATCTTCCATTTCTCTACCTAGATGTGATTGAGTTTGTTTCTGTTGTCACCTCCATTCGGAGAGTATAAACTGTACAGGTACTTTATATTGTTAGATGATTGACCTAGGACAGCGTTCTACCGCCGACACTGCGGCGTAGGCTGGGCGTTGTTACGTCTCGTACCCTAACAGTGGGTGCGGGTCGTGACACGTTTTTAGTGGTGGCCCATGCAGGTCTCGAGTTTATGTAGTGGTATTCGAACTAGAGTATCACTACAGCCTGCGATAGGATTTGAGGAATAGGCTTAGAGAGAGTGGATACTCAATCACTGCTAGGATACTTTGAGATATTCCTGGGATGACCCTTGAGAATCTCATTTGAAATTACGATTTAAACTCCTTTTCCCTTGATTGAATTTGATTTTGGAGGATTCACTGTAGAACTTTGAATCCTGGTATTAGTTGATGATTTTGAAATTTTTGTAGTTGTTGATTTTAATTTCTTAGTGTTAGATTAATATCTTTTATTTTTAGGGTACTCAATCACAATTATGAGAAAACTCTTATCTGTTTCTTGCCATCTAATCCTCTTGCTAATTGCCTTTCATTGAAATGAACTGTCCTCTCTATTTTGCACCTTGCTTAAACTCTTTCTACCAATCTATGTGACTGTATCCCAACCCTGACTTACTCGACATTCCTCAAATCAAGACTTTATTGAGACCTTCTAACCTTGACCCTTGATTGATCGAACCCTAACTATATTCATCTAGTAGCCTATCTATCCCTAGGACTGTGTTCCTAAATTATTTACTAGATTCCTGATTAATTTTATTTCATGAGTTAATTTGATCTTCTTCAATTTTTGCATCAATTTGTCACGTCTAGAACTCCCACTTTCTATTCTAGATCATTGGACGTCCTTTACCGTGACTTAGATATTCAGAGTATAATACTAGCTGTTACCTCCCAACAAACTTCACATGTAAGACCTAGACTAGCCACCTTCATGTAGGTATTCCATGTCCCACTAAAACCCGTCTCCTTGTACTCTATTTTCTTGATATGATTTTCTGGTCAAATGGCTAAACCATAACCTCTACCATGATACCAAATTGGTTCTTATTTCAATTAGAGATCCACCTTGGCTCAATTCTTTCGACCTGGCATATGATGGTATTCTGCTTGAACCCTCAAATACTTAACCTTGTACCTTACCTTGAATGCTTGACCCGATTGGTTAAGAATCTTGGACTATGTCTCTTCCTTCATCATTCCACCCTTACTTATATCTTATGCTATAAATTTATCCTTAAGTTTTACAAGCTTATCCTTTTCGAGCTTGATCATGGTATATTTTATTGGGTGTACACCCACTAATATATTATCTAATCAGAACCGGCGCATGATGGTCTGATCAACCTATTGCGTTTTGGTTCGCTTTTTCATATATTAATCTACGTGGATGGAGACATAATTAAACTTGCCCTAGAATCTTATCCACAACAGCCTTGACAATTCTCCTTGGAATTATTTTATCACCTATGAACCTCGTATTCATATCCAGTTGGATTAAATTTAATCATGACCTGGATCTTCATCATTGGATGCTCGTGCTCATACTTGATTTCATTAAATTCCCATCTTGCCCAATCTCGATTTATCCTAAAATTGATCAACTTAGATCGTGTCAAAACTAAAATCTATTGTGATTGTTTGTTCCTAAATTTTCAATTTTCTTTTTATGGAAGGATAACTTTAATGATTTCTCACTTGTTAATGACCTATTTTCATATGGGATGGTAGACGACCCTATAGCCTTGATGATTGTTGTTTCCTTATCTTCCCAATTAGGACACTTTAGATTGCTTGTACGTTTTGATATCATAGGACAGTATTGATCTAAAATGACTGAGTGCACCTAGATGAGACCACAGACTGTTCCATTTAACCTGTCCCCCTGGTACTACTATTCATCATGATTTTGGTTCAATTTAGGCTATAGACTTTTCCCACTCTAAATTATGATCACCGTAGACACATTACCGTAACTTTTAAATTTGGAGCACAAGACTAGTTGTTTTCTCAAAACTGACTTCACATACCAGACCTAGACATGACATACTACACCTATGACCTTAGTGTCCCACTCAGGCATACCATTGTATGCTTCATTGCTTAGACGATTTTCCTGACCCGAGGCTCCATCCTGATTTACCCTATGGAGTTACTTTTGGCTCCGATTTGATTTAAGGACACCCTATGACCTAAAACTGCCAGCCAATTTTTGGATATGACCCAGTATAGGTCTACTACCCATATTTTGCTTGTTGACCTTGTATGTTGCCTAGGTAGTGGCTTCGTCCTTGATTGTTGGAGGTTTGACCTAGAAGGAGTACGACCATCTAAATTTCGAGGACGAAATTATTTTAAGGTGGGTAGACTTGTAACACCCTGTTTTCTGAAATTGGGGATTTTTGAAAATTTATTATTTTTATTATTTATTAGTGGTATTTTAGTCATGGTATGATTTTCTGGTGATTTTAGTTAAGTTAAACCATTTTCTAAGTCATGACTTATGACTTTGTGACTTTGTTAGTATAACCCTAGTGTAAATCCTAGAGATTTCATAACCTAGAGACTAACCATGATCATGTGAGCCTAGCCATAGGTTTAGAACATCAAATTAGGGCTTTTTGGCCTAAAGGGTATTTTGGTAATTTTCTAGGAATTATTTGGAATTATTTGGATTATGTGATTTATTATTATTTAATTAGTTGATTAGTGTCATGTTAGCTTCTAACCTAGTTTAGCACTAATCTAGAGGTTAGTTACTAACCTAGAATGATAAGGGGATAGATTTAGTCATAGGATAAAGTGGGTTAAATATCTAGATATTACTTTTTAGATATTTTACCAAAAACACTCAAAATATCCAACCCCTTTACACAAGTCCAAGCCTTAGCCTAGAAGAAAGCCAAGGACACCTCCCCTACCCCCCCATGGCAGCCAAGGACCCCCCCTTTGGCAGCCCACAAACCTATAAAATCCCATTGAATTAATTCATGAATGATTTACATGAATTTAATTCCTAGAAATTCCATTTCTCTTCAAACCTACATAACTTGAGCTATATTGATCCAAATTCACCCTAGTCTTTTGCATTGGGTTCCTACAACCTAGAGGGTGCTAAAGGAGGCTAGCAAGCTGGACACAAGGACTTGGACACCAACAAGTGGATAGGACACCCCCCCTCTTATTGAGTTTTCCTTGGAAATTGCATCAATAGGTAAATGCTCTTAAACTTAGTTAAAACTCTGATTTTTCTTCATGTATGCATGCATCTAGGTACTAGGGTACTGTGAGTAAAATTTGGTGAAGGTTAGAGTCGGTTTGGTGTCCGTATCGGACACGTATCCATGTTTGAAAACCTATGTTTGGTGAAATGCCACTTAGGATTAAACCTTGTTATTATGTGAAACAAAATATGTTTTTGGGTAGCCCTAGACACCTAGGTCACAACCCCACTGGACTGAACACAAGACTGTGTCGTGTTCGTGTCCAAATCGGACACGAGCTCACGGATTTGCACTGCACACTGTCACAAAAAATCCCCTGCTACCACCCCCTTAGTTCTCACTACACAGGCCACTAGGACACACCAAAATTGGTGGACACAAGGGGGCTGTGTCTGCGCACACACCCCTAAACTTTCAGGACACCTCGTGTCGTATCGAGGACACGAGGACACGTGCACTGGTCGTGCACTGACAGTGCACGCACGCACAGAGTCCACTTCGCGCGTCTCGTATCGCGCGGACACGACACTTCGACACCTCGTGTTTGCATGAGTGTGTAGCCCATCATGTGGGCTACACGTGGATATGACCACGAGGCCCCACGTGGCTCATGTCGTGTCCACGAGACACGAGAACCCATGCACGACGCGGTGCAGAACACTGAGTGTTAGTCGATTTTCTTCGACTGATATAGAGTTCGTGCCGTGTCCTGAGGACACGTGGACACGAGACAGGCTACCTAAACCCTAGACCAACCCTAGGCGAACCTACCCACACGTGCACGAGACTTCTAGACACGTGTGTCGTGTCCTAGAGCTAAGTGCACGCGTGCACGACGCTGTGACATTGCACAGTGTATCAGTGTTTACCCGATTGGGTTTCCAGTGAGTTGGACACGTCGTGTCGTGTCTATACTCTGTGTCAGGCACCTAGGACACTAGGGTATCTGTGGGGCTCCAGTTACCAACCCATAGGATCGAGTCTTAGCTCATTTTAGAGGGTGTAAATCGAGTTACCCTGTTTTCGAAATGCACAGTCCACAGTATCCTGTTTTGGGGTTTATTTCCAGATTTTAAGGGTGAGTTTCAAATCGATTTTTGATGTGATTTATATATGTATTAGTATATTTTTAGTATGTGTATGGGTAGTATATGTGTATGAGAGTGTGTGGGTGAGTTTTTGGGTTGTATACATGTATATACATGTGTATATACATGTATGTATATGTGAAGGGTGTGTGTGTGTTTTAGTTTTGTGTTGGGGGCTTTGATTTCCTGTTCTCAGGAAACTGAGAACAGTTTCCCCCCCCCCCTCTATCACTGATCAGTCATTCTGTCCTCTCTCTATGTCTCTCTCTCTCTCTCTCTCTCTCTCTCTCTCTCTCTCTCTCTCTAATTCCCTCTATATATATATATATATATATATATATATATATATATATATATGTTATATATATATACATTATATTGTATATAGTTATATATATATTTTGGTATATATAGCTAAGGGTGTATATATGGGTTTATATATATATGTGGAATATATATATATATGTTTATAGGATAGCTATCTATATATGTATATATATTATGTATACAAGTGAGTACTATATATATATTGGGTATTGTATATATATATTATAGATATGTATATATATATGTATTATGGCCTATGTATATGTATAGGCATTAGATATATGGGAATATCTATATATATATAGATATATATATATATGTCAATAGCCTATAGGTATATATAAAAAAAAAATATATAGATATATATATATATGTGTATAACTTGTTAAGGTATAGGTTTAGAGGAAACCTATAGCCAATAGCCTATGGCCAAGATTACTAGCCCATGGTTTGGGGCTTGCCCTAAAGGCCCAAAACATTAACTAATTGACCCTTTGACTAAGTGTTGACCAAAGTCAACCTTAGGTCAAAGTTGACCTAATTGACCTAGATTTGACTAGGACTAACCTAAAATGACTAGTATAACTAGTCTGACCCAATTACCTTAATGACTGGTCTTTGTTTGACCTAATTACCTTACTGACTGGTCTTTGTTTGACCAATACCTTAGTTGGTCTGAGTTTGACCTAGACTTGACCCAGATTGATCATGTTGACTAGTATTTGATTTGTTTGACCTTGTTTGACTCTATTTGACTTAGTTTGATTTCCTGTGACCTAGTATGACTTCCTGTGACCTAGTTTGACTATTAGAGTTGACCAAGAGTTGACTTTGACCAGATTGACCTAGAATCATGTAGTATGCATTGTATACTTTATTTTTACCATTGTGGATACATTGTGACTTGTATTGCTCTGATTAGGAGCCATACACCTCTCCTCAGACAGTATATCTTCTTCAGACATTCAGTTATCAGGCGAGTACATTCTCTGACCGTTTCATATTTGCCAGGATTTATATTCTTGCTCTAGCTTACTTTACTTGATGCTGACACGATTGTTATCACGGATTGGTACTATATAGATCTTTTCATGAGATGTTATCCCCCTCGGGAGCATCAGGTACTTTTGTCATGTGTGTTTCACTTACATCATGTATCTCATGCTTCTATTTTCATGTATCTTCATGTATCAGCTAGTGACTCATGTACTCTCATGATCACCGAGCCTCCATGAATCTTCATGAATCACTCACGTATCACCCAATTATGGGCTTATCACGAATCTTAACATAACCTGAATGGATCCTTGTGTATTGATTGGGGATGGGGGAGTGGAAATAGTCATGTGGATATTACCCCAGTAGCTGTAGTCATGAATCACTTCTAGCTGTAGTCATGAATCTCCTATGCTATTTCACATGTCTATATTTTACTCTGACTCACTAGACACTGCTAGTTCTCTATATACAGTAGATATTTCCTTTACAGCTATCTCTTTTGCTACATGTATCTTCCTTCAGCAGTTCCTGTATTTTACTCTATTGCATGCTTTATATCTCCTTTCATTCTATGCACTGCGTGAGATGTATTGTGCTCGTTCCCGTCCTGATTGGACCTGTTGAAAATATTACAGAGGATGAGGAGGAGGCCCTGGTGTCTACCTATTATGGAGCAAGACTAGATGATACTTATGTTGTGGACCCTCAGCAGGATCCACCTGCAGCTGAGGATGTTGTTCCAGTAGTCTAGACCAGTTTAGCCTAGGCAGTCTTTTCTATATGTACATTTTGTCTCACATTCTGAGTTGTATTTTGAGATGTGGAGATGTATAGACTCTTAGACTTATTGTATTATGAGTTGACATTCTGGATGTTATGTATCTTAGACACTTAGTCTTATTTCATCTATGCTATGGTTCTTTTGAGTTACCATCTGTCTATCTATCTATCTTCCATTTCTCTACCTAGATGTGATTGAGTTTGTTTCTGTTGTCACCTCCATTCGGAGAGTATAAACTGTACAGGTACTTTATATTGTTAGATGATTGACCTAGGACAGCGTTCTACCGCCGACACTGCGGCGTAGGCTGGGCGTTGTTACGTCTCGTACCCTAACAGTGGGTGCGGGTCGTGACACATATACATCCTCTGCAGCCTCTTTGTGATTGGCAAGAACTGCATGTACTTGTACGGGCGCATCCGCGTCCGGGCAATTGATTTTCCTTTGCCCCGGATTGGCTTGTACCTACCGGTCCTCGTCACAGAAAATGCATTTGTCTTTATCACTGTTCTCCTTGTAGTATAGCATGCAACCATTTCGACAGCAGTCTATCTTCTGGTAGCCCAATCCGAGTTTCCGCATCATCATCTTCGACTTGTAGAAGCTTTCAGGCAAATCATTTGATCCTTTTGGCAACAACTCTCTTACAAGCTGAATTATCCGGTCATAGCATTCTTGCGGTAAGTTAAAATCAGATTTGAGATTCAACAGCCGCATCACCACCGACAATAACGAATGAGAATCACAATCCGGATATAACGGAGTATCAGCATGCTTGAACATATCCTAGAACTCCTTTGCATCAGGATTCGGATCCTCACGTGCCACAACAAAATCTAATACCATCTCACGTGCCAAGTTTGTTGGTTGCCGATATTCAAAATAATCTCCGAGAGTAGAATCTCTCACCTCGGTATTGAAGAAGGACTGAGATTGCGAAGCCGGATATTCTCCTTGATTAATCCACACGTTGTAGTTCGGCATGAAACCCTTCTTGTAAAGGTGCTCTCTCACGAGTGACACCTCTCTAAATGGTATATTCTTACATTTGACACAAGGGCACTTTATGCACCTTCCGTCCATGAAATCGGCATGGCTACTTCCATATATGATAAATTGCTCGACGTCCGCCTTGAAATCGTCCGTCAAGCCAATCATACTCTCATGTTGCCGATTGTACATCCACGAACGGTCAAGTAAGTATCGACTCATTATTCTAATCCACGTGAATGATTCTGCACCAAGAATTAAGATGCTATATATCACTTGGTATCATAAAACAAACATAGTATAACTTGGTATGACGTACCCCTCACGTACATTCACTTATAAAACAAACCTAGTATAATTAGGTATCACGTTGATACTCAAGTATCAAATTGATACTCAAGTATATATCGCATTGATCAATCAATTACCTTAGTAATCTAAAACTACTACATCTATTTATTTCGTGTCTGTGTCCCGTCAAATTTCTAAAACTATTATACCGATAAATTTCTATTTATCTACTATACCCACTACTATACCGATAAATTTCAAACACGAAATTGAAATTGAAACCCTAGAACAAGTTGAGAAAATACAAACAAAGCATAAATAAAAATAAATACAAATTAGGGTTTAGGGTTTCAGACCTTGAATAGGTTGGTCACGGAGAGGATCTCGGAGAAGGAGGGACGTCGGAGGGGGGGCGCCGGAGGGGGGACCCCGGAGGGGGGGTCGCCGGAGGGGGGCACGACGGATGAGGAGAAGAGGGAGGGTGTACGGGGTTTCGAAGGAGGAGAAGAGGGGGAACGGAGTGGGGGAGCACGCCGGAGGGAGGTGGTCGCCGGAGGTGGAGGCTCGACGGAGGAGGAGAAGAGGGGGTGGTTAGGGGGTTCGATCGGAGGAGGAGAAGAGGGAGGGGGTCAGAGTGGGGGAAGGCGCCGGAGGGGGGCCGCCGGAGGGGGCCGCAGTCGGGGGGGGGGGGGGTGATCGCCGGTCGTGGGGGGAGGGGAAGAGAGAGGGATTTTGAGAGTGAGAGAGAGATTCGGAAATTTTCGAAATTTAAGTAACTTTCGAATTTTTACAGCAAATTAGCGACGAAATTTTTTGTCGCTACACCGTCGCTATATGGAAATGTCGACATTTACAGCAGCTTAGCGACGTATATACCTGTCGCTAATCAGTCGGTTGACATATTCCGTCGCTAATTGGTCGCTGATCCGTCGCTAAACTTATAAAAAAAATTAAGTGAAAAAATTTGTCGCCCGTAAGTCGTTTGTCGGTCGCTAATTGGCGACTGATTACGCCGTCGCTAATTTTCAGTCGCTATTTGCCTTTATTTTAGTAGTGTTTGGATAAGTCCCTTTGTTCAATTCATTCAGATGGTCTTTTCCGTATCTTTCCTATATATCACTGCTAAAGAAATAATAAGAAAATGGGAATTAAACCTTTTTTTAACTGGAAGACTTGTAATATTGTAAGTATCATAGTAAAGCCACTTGTAACGTCCCAAATGTTGCGTCCCGCCCGAGGCCAAGTTGCATAACCTTTCCATAGACCAAGGTTATGTGGGAAGCTTCTAGAACATTTCAGAAGATGGCAGAACTCTCCAGAAGATGGTAGATTTCTCTGGAAGGTCCAAGATCATTCTAGATGGCCCAAGTAGTTTCTGGATGGCCCGTAAAGTTTCTTTTTATGTCCCTAGAGAATAATCCTGGAATATGTCGTTCCAGTTATGGTAGGAAGAATAATCTCTGGAATATTCCTTCCAGAAGTTTCCATGTAAAGCTCTATAAGCCATTATAAAAGGGGAGGCCTCATTTGTTCCTCACCACCTAAAAACTTGTAAGCATTCTCCAAGCAATAAAGAAATCCTTACGAGTCCTATCTTTGCTCTACTCTTCTTATTTTTCTTAGCGATTTAAGTCGTGTTGGGAAGGCTTGCACGAGTCTTCGAGGAGGAAGATAGTGCGCCGTACGGAACGAAGTGCTAGCAAAAACACTAAGTCCGTGACAAGTGGTATCAGAGCAAAGGTTCGATCGTCGTCATGTCTTCATCCGAGATCGTCCACCACGAGGAGCAACCCACATCGCCTAAGGAGAAGGCGAAGCCCTCGAGGAAGGATAAGAGCAAGGAGTCGTCGATGTAACGGGCCCTTGGCGAGTTGGAGTCCCGCATGGAGATCCTGGAGAAGGGCGTGATGGCCGTCGAGCATGAAGTGGAACAGAACCAATCGGCTCACGATGAGTTTGCCCATGGGTTGGAGACTGACATTGCTACGACGATGACGCGGTTTTGGGAGCAACTCCGCGAGATGCAAGCCGAGTTCGAAGAGGAACAAAAGGCTACCAAGGCAGCAATTGTCGAACTGCGCGAGGAGTTGAAAACCAAAGCAACAATCCTCGAGAAGACCATTGCTGGTGGTGCGTCTCCGAGGAGGGAGGCGGCCCAAAAGGGGAGGCGGCCCAAATGGTGAAGTATCCAGAACCCAAATCCTTCAACGGCGTACGAGACGCGAAGGAGGTGGATAACTTCATCTGGAATGTCGAGCGGTACCTGAAGGCGGTTCGCATAGAAGATGAGACCGACAAGGTAAATATGGCGTCCCTATTTTTCTCTGATGATGCTATGATGTGGTGGCGACGTAGGTGCATCGAGATAGAAAAGGGACTCTGCTCGATCGAAACTTGGGAGGATCTCAAGAAGGAGATCAAGTCTCAATTCTACCCGGAGAATGTGGAGTACGTCGCGAGGCGGAGCTTGCGACAACTGAAACACACCGGGTCCATCAAGGAGTATGTAGCGGAGTTCACTCGCCTAATGCTTTCCATTTCCAGTATGGGTGAAGAAGATCGCCTGTTCTTCTTCCTAGACGGTCTGCAACCGTGGGCGGCGCAAGAGTTGCAGAGACAACGCGTGACAGATCTGAACACGGCTGTTGCAGCGGCCGAGAAGATGATGGAGTATCGGCGGATCGATATTCCTAAGCCAAAGGCAAAGGCCACCACCAAGTTCAACGGTGGGGGAGACAAAAAGAACAACGGAAAGGGAGCCCCGTCGAAGGACAAACAACATGCGAAGCCTCCGACGGAGCGGAAGATTGAGTGCTTCGTGTGCAATGGAAATCACTTCGTACGCGACTGCACCAACAAAGGCAAGAGGGTGAACACGGTCCAAGGCAGGGAGGCCGAGGACGAGGAGCCTAAGATAGGGGCTCACATGGGTGCCCTGCGCCTACTGAATACTTTGAAGAGCAAGGCGGTTGTGACCAAAGCCCCAAATCGAGAGCTGATATACGTGGACGTGAAGATTAACAGCCACAACACAAGGGTGATGGTCGACACAGGGGCAACCCACAACTTCATCTCGGACGCGGAGGTCCAGCGCTTGAGTCTGGTGCTTGAAAAATACTTAAGCAAAATGAAGGCAGTCAACTCAGCGGCGCGCCCTGTGCAGGGGGTAGCCAAAGGCGTGATGATCCAAGTGGAAGACTGGACGGGTGTCACCAGTCTCACGGTCGCGCCACTAGATGACTTCAACATGATCCTTGGGATGGACTTCCTTACTTCGGCAAAGGCGATCCCAATGCCGCATCTGGGAGTCGTCGGGATCATGGAGAAGAGCTCCCCGTTCATGGTGACATTTACACGAGGCGAGCTTACGAAGGGGAAGGCTCTCTCTGCCTTATAACTCAAGAAGGGGATGCGACACGGAGAGATGACCTACCTTGCAGTGCTCAAAACGGAGGAGGCGCCCGTGCAGGGTGATCTTCCACTTGAGATCGTTGACGTCCTTGTGGAGTTCGGGGACGTCATGCCGAAGGAGTTGCCAAAGAGGCTACCTCCGCGGAGGGAGGTAGACCACGCCATTGAGTTGGAGCCAGGCACGAAGCCGCCCGCCATGGCTCCATATTGTATGGCCCCGTCCGTGCTAGACGAGTTGAAGAAGCAACTCAAGGAGCTGATGGATGCGGGATTCATCAGACCGTCGAAGGCCCCGTACGACGCACTGGTGCTATTCCAGAAGAAGAAGGATGGAAGCCTTCGTTTGTGCATCGACTATCGTGCACTAAATAAGGTGACTGTCAAGAACAAATATCTCATCCCGTTGGTGGCGGACTTGTTCGACCAATTGGGAGGCGCAAGATATTTCTCCAAACTTGATCTGCGCTCGGAGTATTATCAAGTCCGGATTGCGGAGGGCGATGAGGCTAAGACGGCATGCGTCACGAGGTATGTCGTATATGAATTTATGGTTATGCCTTTTGGTCTAATAAATGCTCCTGCGATTTTTTGTACTTTGACGAACAAGCTCTTTCATCCCTATCTGGATCGGTTCGTCGTGGTCTATCTCGACGACATCGTCGTGTACTCAAACACGATGGAGAAGCACATTGAGCATTTGAAGACCTTCCAAGTGCTGTAGGAGAACAAACTCGTCATCAAACGGGAGAAGTGCTTATTTGCACAAGAAGAGGTGTCGTTCTTGTGGCACTGGATCGGGCATAACAAGATATGGATGGACGGCGCAAAGGTCCAGTCCATACGGGAGTGGGAGGCTCCCACCAGGCCGACGGAGCTGCGATCGTTCCTTGGCCTGGCGAACTACTACCGACGGTTCATCCGAGGATATTTTGCCATCGTAGCGCCTCTGACCGATCTGCTGCGGAAGGATCGGGCGTGGAGATGGACGCCCCGATGCGATGAGGCATTCGAGGCACTGAAGCGGGCTGTAACGGAGGAGCCGGTCCTATCTCTGTCGGACTACTCCAAGGCGTTTGAAGTGCAAACGAACGAGTCCGACTTCGCCATCGCTAGGGTATTGGTGCAGGAAGGGCATCCCATCGCGTTCGAGAGCCGCAAGTTGAATGATACAGAGCGGCACTACACGGTGCAAGAGAAGGAGATGACCGCGGTCGTGCATAGCTTGAGGACATGGCGGCACTACCTTCTCGGCACCAAGTTCGTGGTCATGACGGACAATGTTGCCACGAGCTACTTCTAGTCCCAAAAGAAGTTGTCTCCGAAGCAGGCGAGATGGCAAGATTTCCTAGCCGAGTTCGACATGGAGTTGCGGTACAAATCCGGCAAAAAATATCAGGTGGCCGATGCGCTCAGCAGGAAGGCCGAGCTTGCATCAGTGTGCTTGCTCAAGGGGGATATTCTGGACCATGTTCGAGTGGGTATCATGGAGGACTCGCTGACACAGGCTATGGTGAAGCTTGTCAAGGAGGGCAAAACGAGAAGGTTCTGGCTGCAAGACGGGCTTCTCTATAACAAGGGCGACAGGGTGGTCTTGCCCAAGTGGAGTGGCTTGCGGAGACAGATGCTCAAGGAGTGCCATGATACAAAGTGGACTGGACACCCAGGGCAAAAACAAACCTTGGAGCTGCTGGAGGCCGCCTACTACTGGCCTCGCATGCGCGAGGATGTGGAGGACTATGTGCGCACCTGTCTTGTGTGCCAACAAGACAATGTGGACCATCAGAAGCCCGGGGGCCTACTGGAGCCTCTTCCCTTGCCGAGCAGGCCGTGGGAGAGCATATCGATGGACTTCATCTCCGCCCTACCGAAAGTGAGGATGCTTGGGTCCATTCTCGTGGTGGTGGACCGGTTCTCAAAGTACGCGACCTTCATTGCTGTTTCAACGGACTGCACATCCGAGGAGGCCGCGCGACTGTTCATCAGCCACGTGGTGAAGTTTTGGGGCATTCCGGTGAACATAGTCAGCGATCGGGATCCCCGCTTCACGGGGAAGGTCTGGACGAAAGTGTTCAAAATCCTCGGGACGGACTTGCACTTCTCGGCCAGCTTCCACCCGCAGACGGACGGACAGACCGAATGGGTCAATTCGCTACTCGATGAGTACTTGCGGTACTTTGTGAGTGCCAACCAGAGGGATTGGGTGCATCACTTCGTCGTCGCTCAGTTCTGCTACAATCTTCAATGGAGCGAGTCGTCGCACGGCAGCCCATTCGAGTTGGTGATGGGTCGACAGCCACTTGTCCCGCACACACTGAGTGCGGGGTCCTCGAGTAGAAGCCCCGCGGCCAACCAGTTCGCTTCAGACTTCAAGGCAAAGGCGGACATTGCTAAGGCATTTCTGGAGAAGGCCGCGAGGAAGATGAAGAAATGGGCCGACGCGAGGCGAAGGCCGGTGGAGTACAAGGAGGGGGACATGTTGATGGTGAAGCTACAACCGCAACAGTTCAAGGTGTTCCGTAAAGTACACAAAGGACTGATTCAGAAGTACGAAGGCCCCTTCCCCGTACTCAAGAAGGTAGACAAGGTGGTCTACAAGCTCGAGCTCCCCGCCAAGCTGAAGATTCATTCAGTCTTCCATGCCAGTTGCTTGAAGCCGTACCATAAAGACTTGGAGGATCCCTAGCAAGGAGTTCCGAAGCGACCGACGGCGACCATGACTACGTCCTTCGAGAAGGAGGTGAAAGCCGTGCTAGACAAGAGGACCATTCGTCGACGAGACGTATCCCCGTATGTAGAGTACCTCATCCAATGGAAGGGAATGCGTCATGGCGAGTCTAGCTGAGAACGTGCTAATACACTGCATCAGTTCGAAACCGAGGTCCAGGCGTTTCTCAGCGAGCATGGTTGACGAGGACGTCAACACCTTAGGTAGGAGAAAATGTAACATCCCAAATGTTGCGCCCCCGCCCGAGGCCAAGTTGCATAACCTTTCCACGGACCAAGGTTATGCGGAAAGCTTCTAAAACATTCCAGAAGATGACGGAACTCTCCAGAAGATGATGGATTTCTCTGGAAGGCCCAAGATCATTCTAGATGGCCCAAGATGCTTCTAGATGGCCCGTAAAATTTCCTTTTACGTCCCTAGAGAATAATTCTGGAATATGCCGTTCCAGTTATGGTAGGAAGAATAATCTCTAGAATATTCCTTCTAGAATTTTCATGTAAAGCTCTATGAGCCATTATAAAAGGGAGAGGCCTCATTTGTTCCTCACCACCTAAAAACTTGTAAGCATTCTCCAAGCAATAAAGAAATCCTTACGAGTCCCATCTTTGCTCCACTCTTCTTATTTTCCTTAGCGATTTAGCTAAGTCGTGTTGGAAATGCTTGCACGAGTCTTCGAGGAGGAAAATAGTGCACCGCACAGAACGAAGTGCTAGCAAAAACACTAAGTCCATAACACACTGCTCAGGAAAACTTGTAATAGTGCAAGTATCATAGCGCCACTAGTTAAAAGCCCAGTATGCTACATTATATGTCAATTCTTCTCTCTATCTTGCGTCTCCTGGACTATTCTTCCAATGTAGAACCGATATTTCTTATCGAAAACTTGATTATGTTGCAGTAAGTAGATACACTTGGTACGCGAGATGGAAAATTGTTAGCCAAAAAAACGTTGCAGTGACGACGTGGCCGAACAAATATTGCTGTAAGTAGTGCAGCATACATTCCATCCACAACAAAAGGTCTTGTAGATAGGATAGTGTATTTACTCTTTATCAATCCAAATATCAAAAAGCATCCAATTATTAGACATTTGTTGCGACAACTTCAATTACAAGCAACCAAACACCCCCTAATGAAGTCCAATTATTTTTTACAAGGCAAAGATAGAATCAGAATCTTGCCGTATCAGGTAAAATGCATTTTCCCTTGTACCATATATCAAATATGTAAAGAAAGAATATCAAATATTTTAACTGAACACATAATACAACTGGGATTTCAAACAGCAAGTGAGATGAGAAACAAAGAAATAAAAACTCATGGACAAGTTAATTACATATTGTAGTTTAAGATGATGGTAACTAAAGGTCATATAAGCAATGCTCTCGATACCAGTTATCTACAATAAGAATAAATTATGCCCACAATATATTTCCATAATCTTAATTATCCCGTTAATCAAATAATACTCTTCACAAAGGTAGCTCCATCAATAATGTGAATTATCCCGTTAATCAAATAGTACTCCTCACAAAGGTAGCTCCATCAATAATGTGATCATCATATAAAATGTGCTCAGCATCATTTTGACTAAATAACCGACAGAATAGTTTGATGCAAACAATAGAGACTGCAACTGAACAAAATGAATAACTTCATCCAACCATTTCACAGATAACTTCTCAAAGGCGTGTTATGTGTCCCTCCAAATTTCTGTGGTCTATTTAGCTGCATACCCTCTTCTGTTTGATGCAGATAACTAAAAACCCTTAATGAAGAACCATGTTCAAATATTCAGTGATGTTTTCAAGTACGAATCTGTCACCTTTTTGTCTTCAAGTATGAATAGGTCACCTTATACTATTCTTATTATTACATTATTGGTGTCAAACAATAACTTTCTCTACAGCTTTGCTAATTAAGGAAAATTACACTAGACGATGGTAGAGTATAAGATTACTGAATTGGTAGGGTCTCTTTCTTCAGTAAAGCCTCTTCATCAGATATTACCTTCCGCGACTTTCTCCTCTTTTGCTCATATTTTGCATATGAATACCACACACCACCAGCTGTGTTGATGACCAATCCAGTTACATTGAGGGCATGTACTTGAACACCACCCAACAAGACAAAACCAAGGGTCTGCAAGGTAAACCAAATTCAAGATTACAAACAAATGGATAAAAATAACTATAGAAGATTAATTAGCTATTTGGAAACTGAGATGTATTAAAATAGTTACTAACATTCTGTACTAAGAGTAACGCTTCCGGCAAGTTTAACACATTTATGGGCGAATGCAGGCGGGGTTATCCAGGTAAATGATCCACAAGTAGGAGTGGAATCATAATGGACACAGTTCAGATGAACATTACCATATTCACATCTGTTTTCATTTTTCAGGTCATTACCAGTAATTCGAATATGGATATTGTTCAGAATGAGAACATTATCCATGTCCAAAAAAACTACACACAAATATGAACCGTACATAGGAGGAATGGATACTAGATAGGGATAAACGGAATATGAATAGGGACTAGATACGAGATGAAATAGATACTGAAGTGAACCAAATAGAAGTAGATGAGTATGAACTCAAGTTGCATATTGCTGGATTGATATATGACAAGGACGCTTTTGGGTCCAAATTGGTTAATGTCTTTTTGGTATATTTGACCGAAGTCTTATATTAAATTTCATAATTATCTCTTAGATACTTTCCAAGTTTAGTTAGGCTTCTGATTTGGATGGATTTTTTTTTTTAATTTTATAATTATCGTTGAGATACTTTCTTAGTTTTTTTTTATATTTATTTCTTAGGATCTAAGTTGGGTTTTCTTAAAAATACGATTGTATGAAGAAGAGTAGTGGTTATGTTTTGATTAATAAATTGGCTAAATTACAACTTGATACCCTCAACTATTCCAAATGTTCAACTTAATACCCTCAACTTTGATAGGCATCAACTTGATACCCTCTTTCCAAACGGTGTTAATCGAGTTAGAACATGACAAAAATGCCATTTACAAAATCCTCCCCCACTCTCTCTGGCAGCCCCCCCCCCCTTCTTTCACCGGCCGTCGCCGGAGAGGGGGCTGCACAGCCGCAACCCTCCCCTCTTTCTCTGGCCGGCGCCGAAGAGGGGGCTGCACAGCCGCAGCAGCAGCGACCGCTGGCAGGGCTGCGTACGAGGGCGACGTGCGGTGGAGCCGCGAGCACGCGGCAAGCAGCTGACGCTGCCCGCAGGGCACGTGCGGGTGTCGCGCGGCGGAGGCGCGAGCGCGCAGCAACTGCCGCCGGCAGAACGCGCACGGGCGTCGCACGGTGGAGGCGCGAGCGCGTAGGACGGCTGTGCGTGCGGGGTGGCGTGGGGGGGTAGCAGCGGCGGAGGCACCAGCACGGGGGGGGGGGGGGGTAGGGGGGTTCTACGGCGCGGCGGTGGGGCACACGTGCGGTGGGGCGGCGGCGACGGTTGGGGGGGTGTTGGCACGCGGTGGGGGAGGGGGAGTTGGGGTGGCTCGGCGGTGTGGAGAGGGGGGGTTCGGTGGCCGGTGTGGGGAGAGGGGGGGTGGCCGGTGTGGGGAGGGGGGTGGGCAGCAGTAGGGGGTGGAGATGGGGTGAGGGGAGGGGTAGTTTAGGAATTATTTTTATATTTTATTTTTATTTTTATTTTTATTACTTAACGTTGGAAGTAATGGTTAGGGTGATGGAGGGTACAAAATTGAAAATATTAGTTGAAAGAGGGTATTAAGTTAGTACTTATCAAAGTTGAGGGTATTAAATTGAATATTTGAAATAGTTAAGGATATCAAGTTGTAATTTAGCCTAATAAATTTGATATTTGAATTGCTCCATGGGAGTTATATCTCTTTAGATTCTAGTGTTTGAAAATGAAGTTTCAGTCCTCGTATCTTTGATCGTTGGTATAGCTATCGTCGTTTTCGTGCCGTGCAGGTGGTATCAGATCCTCATTGTGTCACAAGGCATGTGTGGAACCAATGATCGTAATGCGCCACCAACTTCTCCCAAACAAAGTAGGGGGGTTGAAGGCTTCGTTGCAGTATTCCGTCGCAACGAAGTCTCTCTATATGGATTGAATCTGCGTCTAAAGAGTTGAGTAGGCGGTAGGCATAAAAGAACTGTTGAGAAAACTGGATCAAGATTCGAAAATGTCCTTACAAGTGAGCAACAAATTAGCAACACCTACGACCTCCCAAGAGAGAGTTACGCATCGGCACGAGATAATTGTCCACAGAGAACTTGTGTGGATTCATCTAACACAAGAACGGAGGAATATGATGATCTCGTCAGGAGGGGTTATCATGACGATCGTGGAGGTGACATATGGACTAACAGAGGGTCCAACAAAGGTATGATCTGTACTAGACGAGTTTCACAACGTTCTTTCAGAGAACTTTCCTGGAGGATTATCAACCATGTGTAACATTCAGTACAACCTCGTTCTTGTTTTCGGGACAAATTTATCGAGGTCACAACATTAGCACATGAATCTAAGAGAGAACAAAAAAATTCGAAAGAAGGTAGAGAACTTGAAGTAGAACTCATGTCGTGTTCTCATAAAGGAGGGGAAATATCATAGAGGCTTTGATCCCGTACACGGTTAACATTATTACGATTGGCTACAGGTTTTCAATGTCGCTACTGAATGACATGTAGATCAACTTAGTAAGGCCAACGTCTTCTCCAAGGTGGATCTTCGAAGGGACTATCACTAAATAGGCATCCATTCAGGAGACATGCAGAAGATGGTGTTTAAGACATGGAATGGACTTTGAATGGTTCGTCATATTGTTTGGACTGTCCGATGCACCCAAATATTGGGAGCACTACTTTAGATTTCCTTATGCGCTCGTGCATAATTATGAAGTTTCATGATGGTGGCCGACCAACTTAATAGGAAGGCTTCATTGCTAGCCATGGTCAGTTAGAAGGTACTCAAAGTTAGAATATTAAAGAGCTTTATGTAGAAAATGAGGGTTTTGCGGAGGCATAGAAGAAGCTTCGTTAAAAACAGATCATCGACAAATCCTACATTCACAAGGGGTTTATGACGAAAAGAGATTGGTTCTGCATCCCTTGTACATTTTGGAGAGAAAACCTAATTAAGTTCTATGGAGGCAACTTGGCAGCAGATCCGAGGCACAGGACAAAAATTTTCTTTCCTAGAGATGTTTCCATGGAGTTCATGAGGAGGTTCGAGAGTGACTGCAAAAGCGTAATGCGAGATAGGGCAAAATGTTACAACAAAAAAATTCGTACAAGTGGCATATACGCAAAGTTACCAAAGTTGATGGCGACATCAGTGTGCTTTCGGAAGGAGGTAATATCAGTTGGACATAACGAAAAATTCAACCAAGAGCAGTTGGGTGGCTCACAGTGTTGAAGAAGCAAAAGTTTAGTTAGGTTAGGGAGAGAAGGCCTTAATAAGCTTTGCGGTGAGTGGCGATGAGACACTTTATCCAGACAGCGACACAAAGAACTATGGTCAAGTTCTCTACAATCGGGGTCTCGCGAGGACGGTATGGGATCCAAACCACTTTATACCTATTTTTGGCGAATTTGACCATATCTTTTTTTATTTAATTTCATAATTATCTTTGAGATACTTTCTTAGTTTGACTAGGCATCTGATTTGAATGGATTTTGCTTCTGATTTGGATGGATTTTGTATTTAATTTTATAATTATCTTTTAGATACTTTCTTTGTTTGTTTAGATTTATTTATGAGGATCTAAGTTAGGTTTTCTTATAAATAAGATTGTATGGAGAAGAGTACGGGTTATGTATTTGATGAATTAAATTGATATTCGAGTTGCTCCATGGGAGTTCTCTCTTTTGATTCTTGTGTTTGGTAATCAAGTTTCCAGTCCTCATATTTTGGGTCGTTGGTCCACTAATCACTGCTTCCATGTTGTATCAATATAAATATATTTTAAATGACATTCTTCTAATCAGATTCATCAAAGTGTGAAACTTCATCAAAACTTAACTCAATATATGTTATATGTTAATGCCGAACACCAACTTACGCTATATTTGTAATTTATACTTAGTGTATCAGATTATATCATATACATAATAATCAATAGGATACAAATTATTTGGATATGATATTCGTATCAGAGTAAAAAAATGTATTTGTATAGAAACACATCAACAATAATATCAAGGTCCTCGGATCGATCCCAACAGATAAATCAGGACTCGAGTGCATCCCCATCAATAAGTGATCACGCATAGCATCACAACACAAATATGGAGGACAAACCATTGTTTAGAAAACTTTATAAAATACATGGTCAGAGAGAGAAATAAACAGTTGTTTTGCAATTGCTTTATGTATATGTTTGATAACTATTGATAATGTGTTATATTCATTCTACCAAACACTAGGGATAATGATTTCAATGGCCAGTCATGCTCCTGTAAGTAATTCATTTCAGTAATGAATGATAGAAATAACTAAATGTTATATACTCACTGTGGATCCAACACCTTTGAGAACCCCAACAATAGTTGTTGTTAAAGCTGAGTTGACAATGGTGCACAAGAACATGGTGTAGTTCAGAACGATCCCCATCACCAAAGAAAGAATGAGAATGACAAAGAATGTTAATGAATTTGCCTGTAACATAAAAGAATTTATTATTATATTATCACTTATTATAATGTTTCTGCTTTTAAGCAAATTCCATAATTCAATTTAAGCACCAGTTAGTTGTACAAATCAAGCTTTATAAACTTTCCAAAATAATAAAGGAGGTGCTTACCAAATTAATGAATTACCCATGCAGAAAAAACTCCAATGTACTATTTTGGCATTGGCAACATTACAAATGGTGAAGCATATGACAGAGACCAATGAAACACCGATACATAAAAAATGGCCCCTTGTAGCTGGTACAAACCCAGTACTCGTACTTATTGGGTATGCCTAGTCGCGTACTGGATATATCCAACATTTGTATAACTCTTGGTACATCTCCAACACCTGAAACCTTTCATCAGAACACTGCACTGACATCTTAACTATCCTTTATTGTTTTAACATTTTCTCAACCCCAATTCTCCCCATTCACCTTGTTCTCCCAACCCCTTTCACGTAGGCCTACAACAACTACTGCTCTCCAACAATAACCTGTTGACTGCCATTGATGCCAACAATGTCAAGGACAATAGTGGACGTCCACCTACCAACCACCAACCAGATTCAGGTGAGTTTTCTTTTTTTGCATTTTTTTTCCTTCGCACTCAGTACTCTTTCCTTCTCTTGATTTCTTAAAATTTACTGGTTTCTGTATCATTTTATTGATTTTCTTCACACTGAGTTTTCTCTTTCTTTTCTTGACATTCTTCTGCTACTATTCAAAATGTTGCTTGATCATGGTGCTCAACACCGTTCTACTATGCTTGCTTTATTTGAAACTAAAATTAAGAATAATTTGAAGATTGATCGTCGTAATCCGGCATATTGGCAGTCTGTGGATAATTTGCATATGTACGATATGGCACGAATCTGGTTGTTATGAAATACTAGGTGCTGGTGAGGGTTGTCCGTCTGATGACTGATCAATGTATCATTGTAGAGTTGTCTAATAGAAGTGGGTTCAGAGTCCTTGGTGTTGTCTATGGCAGCAATAACCGTGTCAACCGATTCTCTCTATTGTCTTTCACTCGTTCAGGCTAGTCTTGAGTTGGGGTTAATAAGCTGATGGTGTTTATGGGGGATTTCAATGCAGTATCGTACGTGCATGAGAAACTAGGTGGTGCCCCATTCCTCAGTGAATTCTAGATGATTGCCAGAATTGATATATTGTGCGGTCCGGGTTGGTCCCTATAGCAAGGACTGGTCATCTATGTCTTGGAGCAATCGTGCTATATTGGGTCGTGTTACTTGCCAACTGGATAGGGCCTTACGCAAAATCGAGTGACTGTCACGCTTCCCGGATAGCTGAGTTGAATGCTTGCCTGTGACATCTAGTGAGCATTGTCCGCTACCAGGGGCCCTCGGGTATAGTGAAGTGGTGGTTCAAATTCTATAACCAT
Source organism: Iris pallida (assembly GCA_029216955.1). Classification (NCBI taxonomy): domain Eukaryota; kingdom Viridiplantae; phylum Streptophyta; class Magnoliopsida; order Asparagales; family Iridaceae; genus Iris; species Iris pallida. Next base: position 91,580 of record JANAVB010013011.1, on the reverse strand, counting down.
TGGTCGCTGATGGAGGGTTATAGGAGACGGTTAGTGTGGTGCTGTGTAGGCGTTCTTGGGCAATGCAATGTATTGCGTCACTCGGGAACTCAAAAGTCATCAAGCAAGCCCTCCGTGATTGGAAGCGTATGGCTTATGCTAGTTCTGCTATCGGATCCCAACTTCAATCTTTTCGGAACGTTTGCAGTTGGTTACTCCCAATGAGGATTTGGCGGGTGAGGAAATCGGGTTTCAAAGAGCCTATGTTATCCAGACTCTCCACTTTAAGGAGAAGTACTCGTGTCGACCCGATAGGGCATGGAATCCATATTTGATCCTCCATGGTGACAATTGGATCATTCATGGTGACAATTGGAGACCGGTAGTGAAGTAGATAATTTTTTTAATATGGTAGTTATGTAGATAGTTTATTTTAATATGGTAGACTAGTAGTAAAGTAGTAGGGGAGCTGAAGGGACGGTCCCTTGTGGACTTATTCAACTAGTTCAGTAAAGTTAACTAGTAATTTATAATTACAGGTTATCTTTTTATAAAACCTAAGTCATATTTCCGTACCCGTATCCAAAATTTGAATCATTTTTAGCCGAGTCTAAGTGTCCTTCAATTATGAGTTTGAAGGATCCATCTTGAATATGTACCCGTACCCGAGTTCAGGTAACATAGCAAACAGAGGTTCGGGAATCTAAATTCCGGGTGGACTTTTGTTATTGCAACGTGACAAGTGCATGTAGTTGAAAGAGGGCGATCCGTGTTCCATGCCGTCATCAAGGCTCAACAACACCAAAATAACTTTCATTATCTACTTGACAGTGAATGGAGTCTTAGAGAAGACGACATACATTTACGAGGATGCGGTCAAACTCTTCAGTAGTAACCTTTATAATCATGAGAAGGAGGTTGGGGGGGGGGGGGGGATTTGGCTACATCCTTTCCGACCATCACTTGTCGACAAATTATGACTTAGGGAATGATAGCTGCATGTGCCGGTGAATGGAAGAAGTAGAGGGTATTAGTATTATCAAGCATATTGATCCTACTAAAGCGTCGGCTCCTTATGGGTTCAATGTCACGTTCTACAAAAGACCATTAGGAGGAGATCAAATATGCTATCTTGGTAGCATTATGGAATTTCTTTATAACTAGTTGGTTGCTTCAAGAGATTAATCACACATATATTTTTTTAGTTCCTAAGTGCAACGGTCATAGGAGTCTCGAAAGTGCGATGGTCGAGGGAGTCTCGGAGATTACCGACCAAGAAGATAACTAGTGTGGTCAGCAAGCCGCTAGATAGATGGCCGTAAAATTGACCAAGTAGAGTACGCATGGATACCCCCTTCGTGCTCAAGATGTTGCTACTTTGGTCATACTACCGCAAAATATTCCAGACCGAAGAAGCGGCCCATTAGGAGACTGCTCTTACTGTTGATAGCATCCAACAGTAGAATAATGAACAACATGAGGATGACCAAGACATGAACATCGACAAAAATCTAGAATTTTAAGAAATCCTACCAATGCTCCCCCTCCCACCCCACCCTACTCCTGCACCCCCTCCCACCCTACCCACACCCCCACCCAATCAGTGAAGCCAACTTAGGGGGTTATACAAGACCGATATGGAGGTGGGACTACATTCTTTTCGATCATTACTTGTCGGCGAATTATGACTTAGACAGGGTATTATATGAGATTACCGACCAAGAAGATAACTAGTGTGGTCAGCAAGCCGCTCGATAGATGGCCGTAAAATTGACCAAGTAGAGTACGCATGGATGCCCCCTTCGTGCTCAAGATGTTGCTACTTTGGTCATACTACCGCAAAATGTTCTAGACCGAAGAAACGGCCCATTAGGAGACTGCTCCTACTGTTAATAGCATCCAACAGTAGAATGATGAACAACATGAGGATGACCAAGACATGAACATCGACAAAAATCTAGAATTTTAAGAATTCCCACCCATACTCCCCCTCCCACCCCACCCTACTCCTGCACCCCCCCCACCCTATCCACACACCCCACCCCAATCAGTGAAGCCAACTTAGGGGGTTATACAAGACCGATATGGAGGTGGGACTACATTCTTTCCGATCATCACTTCTCGACGAATTATGAATTAGACAGGAAATTATAAGCTACATGTGCCGGTGACTATGTAAGAAATGGAGGGTATTAGTATTGTCAAGTGTGTTGACCCTAGTAAAACACCTGGTCCTTACGGGTTCAATGTCACATTCTATAAAAGACCACTGGAAGGAGATCAAATATGTTATCTTGGTAGCGGTTGAAAATTTCTTTATGTCAAGTTGGTTGCTTCAGAAGATTAATCACACATTTATTTCATGGGATTATATTACATCCTTTCCGACCATCACTTGTCGGCAGATTATAACTTAGGCAAGGAATGATAGGTTGCATGTGTCGGTGACTAAGGAAGAAGTGGAGGGTATTAGTATTAACAAGCATGTTGATCCTACAAAAGCACTAGATCCTTACGGGTTCAATGCCACGTTCTACAAAAGACCATTGGGAGGAGATTAAATATGTTGTCCTAGATGTTGTCGAGGATTTCTTCATGACTAATTGGTTGCTTCATGAGATTAATCACATTTATTTGTCCGAAGTGCAACGGTCCTGGGAGTCTCGAAAGTGCAACGGTCCCGAGAGTCTTGGAGATTGTCGACCATGAAGATAACTAAACTAGTGTGGTCCCCAAGCCGCTATGGATAGACATAGCTACAGCTAAATGCCAAAGACTATCATTTGCCAGAGATTCTGTTGAAATAAATGCGAGATGTCCCATGCCTATCGCATTCCCGATACAAATGCCAGATGGCTGTAAAATTGACCAAGTGGAGTAAGAATGGATGCCCCCTTCGTGCTCGAGATGTTACTACTTTTTGGTCATACTACAGCAAAATGTCCCGGATCAGAGTAGCGGTCCATCAGGAGACTGCTCCTACTCATAGCGTCCAACAGCCAAAAGATGAACAACAGAAGGATTAATGAGACATGAACATCGACAAAATTTGGAATTTTACGAATCAACACCCACACTCCCGTCCCCCAACCCACCCCCACCCCCCACCCTCTCAAATCAGTAAATCCAACTTACGGGTTGTATAAGACCGATCTGGAGCTGAGGCAGCTCCTGAGCCCCTTCGCTCTAATGACTCGTCTAACACAACATTGAAGTGGAGCTGTCAGATTCGGATGCTCAAACTCAGACGCTACAGTAGTTGAGACACTGCAAAGTAATTCAGAAGTGAGCGAGAACGATAGCATGCAATTGAGTACAAGGGGGCGGTGGCTTCGACAAACCATCCAATCCCATGAGGGAGGAGGAGCTCCATTATAGAGCGACCAAAACACCCAATGGCAACAGCATTCAGCTACCGAACCCTATCGAGCCAGATCAAGGAGATCATATGCAATACGAACTGGACACTATTGAACCAGACCAAGGAGATTATTGCAACATGGACGGAACACTACCGAGCCAAACCAAGGAGATCATATGCAACGGGGAGCTCAACCGCATGGTGGCCAAATGTTTGGAGAGTGACGGATCAACAATTAACTACTCCTAATCTTGAGTGGAGCTCATTGAACCAGACATACTGAAGGCAACCCTTGAGGAAGTGAATAGGGTTTTAAGACTAATTTAAACAAAATTAAACAAATGATAAATAATTAAAAGTGCAGTGACAAGAAGCAAACGTTCAATTTATCTTCGTATACTCCTAGAGGCACTCCAATTCCGGAACTTAGTTCGGCTTTAATCCACTATACAAAAAGTGATTACAACCACAAGCTTTGATCTGAAGAACTCATCAACTTTAAACACGCAAACTTTGATTCAAATAACTTGTCGACTTCAACATCTTATTAGAGATGGGTGACCTTCTAACAAGTGAATATCTCAATTTACAACTCAAAATAACTCTAACACAAGAGTAATGGCAATTGAAAGCTCTTGTTTTGGTAGAGATATTTTGTATGGGTAGATAGAAAATTAAAGCTCAAGAAGTAGAAATCAATGAACGCTTTCAATTCTTTAAGTACTACAACAAGTGGGTTGCTCAAAATAGAATTGTTATTACAGCAGAAGTATACTGCCTGCAACACTAACGGCTATAAATATAGTAGTTATAGCCAATATGTCAAAGAAAACATATAGGGACAAAATATTGACAGCACGCTGGCAGTATACTAACAGTGTACTGTGAGCACAACAAATTGGCAGACAAAAACTTACTAGAACAAAATTTCCTTGAGGCGGAATACTGTCAGTAAACTAGTAGTATACTGTCAATGTATTACGAGGCTAAATTTTGGAATGTTGAAAGTTGAAACCTTCTAGAGTGGAAAGGATTGATGACAGTGTACCGCCCAAAGTAATTTGGGCCAGAATAGGAAATTTTTGAAGGATTCAGTTTGTAGGTATTAGACTGAAACCTAGGTTTTTATAAGGCTAGGTTCTGAGCTTTCAATTTGCCTTTGCTTGAGTTACATAGTTTGCCTAGGACAACACTTTGCAAACCTATAAAGAAAAGATTACATACAGACTCAAGTAACTTTGATTCTTTCTTGATTTGTGTTGGCTCTTCTTATTCGTTGGACTTGATCCGTTTTGATTGTGCTTGGGTCAAGTCTTTTATGTTTTTCCCACGACATTACATCTTTGTTGCAGACACATAATAGTAGTACACTACATATAGTTACGACATAATTGTCATTATCAAAATCTAATCTAATATTGGACCTACAATCTCTCCCATTTTGATAAATAACATCAAGAGCAATATATAAGTAAGTCAATGTGTAATCCTCCCCTTCAAACAAATATATCCCCCTTTGTCACCTAGACAGAATGGGGTATCGGATGAAGTGCCCTCAATATAAGAAGTACCATAAAGAACACAGAGATGAAGCATAGAGGCACATAACTAGATAAGAGACCATATAACATAAGCACATAAGCTGAACAATAAAGCCAAGTCTGGCATCAAGTGCTACAAGATACATAAACACCATACTATGGTTCATAGACCAATCACAACAGAGAGCAGACTAAGTGCAAATAAAGCCAAACAACGACAACTAGACACGCAAAAGGATCCACGTGCCAAGAGGACAAAGTAGAAAACATCCTACGGATCCGCATTCGCATCATCTATCGGAATATCAACAGTAGCATCAGCAAAGGAACCAGAGCCCCCAGCAGCGAGAGGGTATACCCTACTGGGATACAGAAAGCATAGAGAAACATGATCTCTCCCTCAAACAAATCTCTCCCCCTTTGTCACTTAAACAAATTGGGATATCAGATAAAATGCCAATATACATACGCCCCCCTCAATATAGGAACTACCATAAAGAACATAGAGATGAAGCATAGAGAAACATGAACTAGACAAGAGAGCCTATAACATAAGCTGAACAATAAAGCTAAGTTTGACATAAGACACATAAACACCATACTAAGGTTCATAGACCAATCACAACAGAAAGCAGAAACTAAGTGCAAATAAAGACAAACAACACCAACTAGCCACGCAAAAAGATCCACATGCCAAGAGGACAAAGTAGCAAACATCCTAAGGATTCACATTCGCATCATCTATCGAAATGTCAATAGTAGCATTGGTTGTAATGCCTCGCTCCGTGCGGTGGCATTGTGATGACGCGTTGGCTCGAATAGCCTAGTTGGACTTGGATTCGTGCGGAGAAATTATTCATAAATCTATATTATCGGAACGGAAAGACAATTTGTCAAATGGTGAGTGGTTTTGATCCTTGTCTACTTTATCTCCACGCTTTAATAAAAATGAACTTTATCATTTCTTCTTTGTATTCTTTGATCAATGATATCTTAACAAGAGAAATAGGATAAAAAAACAGTAATCTTATTGTTGTTAACTTGATATGTAGACATGAAATGTTGTACTATTGATACAAAGAAATGGAATTATGGAAAAAGGTTTAGAACCGTTGAGTCGCTAGTAAGAAAATTCCTGGATTGAAAAGTAACCAAGTGTTATAATCTCTGGATTGGGAAGTATGGAATTAATAGCAATGAGTCGACGAATGTGGAAATACAAATGAAAATGTGTTGCATAGTTATTTCAAGTTTCTGTTATCATACATGCTATATTTTAATAGCTAAGTTGCATATGCATGCATGGTCATATACAAGTTGTGCACAAGATTTTAGTTCCTCGAACGATATTCGCAGCTATGGAATCGATTCGGCATAAGAGGAACAAGGATAACTCGTGCTGGCATACAAGCACATAAATTACGGGACCTTCAGTGGGGCTCACTATCTGTACTAGAAGGATCACTGTAATTTCTAATGGATAGTCCAAAATGGTGCGTCACTAGTGACCGCCATATAGTTAGACTGCATGCTAACTATTTTTGCAGGCCTAACAAATTGGTGCATGGACGGACTTGTGACACCTAACATGTTAACTCCAATATTGTTTTTGTAGAAACGAAAAAATATAGAATTTTTAATTGGTATGTCAGTTCTTGTTTTACAAGAAAGAATGGTGACCTTAAATAAGATTTACTGTGTCAGTGACAAATTTATAATATATGTTTATGAAATTGTTAACCGACCATAGAGAAAGTAGAAAGATTCATATAATAATTTTACATTTCTCGCATGATTACTGTGTTGGATTAGGTGAGTCGGGTCAAGATTGTTTATCAGTGCACTCCCCAATGTGCTGACCCCCTCCTCTACACGTACGGAGGATCACTTGGACAATGAGGCTTTCGGAGCTCTTCGACAAGCTGAAGTTTCCTTTCGAAGATGATTTCTCTTTGTAATAAAGGACATATACATGGAACATTGTTTATTTTATTAGTTTCATGATTCTATGCCAAGTTGGCATAATTGAGTTGGCCATGGAACGCCTTTGTATTCCACTACAAATTATCAATAAAGAGAATCATTTTCATATTTTTTTTGTCTATCAATTATCTATTTATTTCCCCAGTGACGACTCTATTTTTGAGATATTTATCGACCGTGTTTGTTCTTCCCTTGTACAAGTGCAATTTAAACTTGTACGACATTATGTCAAGTGACGACTTTTGATTCTGCAGAATCGGTACGTAACATAATGGTATCATACAAATGTTAGCTTATTGATTTTTGTCAACTCTTAAGTTACTTCCGTGATTAAAAGTCGTTTGACCCTCCTTGATATTCTATTGAAAGTGACATACAATAAGGCAATATATGTTATGATTATAATATGGGCATTTTGTTGATTAGTGATGGCTTCAAAGAAGAACAACAAATGATTTGAGATGACTGTAAGACAGGGTGTTTGGAAAAAAGAGAATTTGAATATTGGATGATCAACAAAATATCTGTAGGTGCATTGCAGTAGGTAGTGAATATTGTTATTGCACGACATGAATGAAGTGTGTTTAAACTTCAACTAATGGAAACGAGATAAGTTGTTCAAGTGGAATTGTTACAATTTTATTTCAAGAGAATTATCAAGTAACAGGGAAGTGAATGTTATATTTTGGTTGCTGGGTCACTGTGGTTAGAATTGTCCAGTATAAGACATTGATTCAGTATGTAGAGAAAAAATGTTTGTGTGCTAAGTGGCTCAGTTTTTCTGAGTGGTGTATTATTTATCCCCAGTGGTATATGCCCCTTTGATTTATAATAGAATATAATATAGTAAAATTTGAAGCGTAAACGATGCTAACAAAGATTTGGGATCATATTTAAAAGAGTACAATTGATTTATGTGTGGTAAGTGATTCAAATTTCGATTAATTTCTTTTGGTGATGGGAAGTGAATTGGTTCAATGGTAAGTTCCGAGATAGTTGGATTCTTTCACAAGTAAGCATTGATGTATAATTGTGATTGAAACCTTGATGTATACAAGTTTGGTAATTTGATAGATAATTGAATTTGATCTCTTGAAAACGGTTTGGACTATTTGGGGTACTATAGTTGGAATGTGAATGGAGATATTAGTTGGTTTGACCTCGATTGGATTGATAATAGTTGGATAAAATCTAGACGGTGTGATAAATTTCTTGTACTTATAAAGTTTGGAATGGATTGATTGGTAGTGATGGATAATTGCAATATGGAAGGTTCCCTGGAGATTGGATCAAGATGGTTTTGGCTTAGCCCCTTTGATTTATAATAGAATATAATATAGTGCTTGGGTAGGTTTACCTTAATCTTCATTTGTTTTCCCAATGCTAATAGAGATTTGGGATCATATTTACAATAGTACAATTGATTTATGTGTGGTAAGTGATTAAGATTTGGATTAATTGTCTTTGGTGATGGAAAGTGAATTGGTTCACTGGTAAGTTCCGAGATAGTTGTATAATTGTGATTGAAACTTTGATGTATTCAAGTTTGGTAAATTGATAGATGATTGAATTTGATCTCTTGAGAACGGTTTGGATTATTTGGGGTACAATACTTGGAATTTGAATGGAGATATCAGTTGGTTTGACCTAATTGGATTGATAATAGTTGGATAAAATCTAGACAGTGTGATAAATTTCTTGAACTACTTATAAAGTTTGGAATGGATTGATTGGTAGTGATGGATAATTGCAATATGGAAGGTTCCCTGTAGATTGGATCGAGATGGTTTTGACTTAGCCAGTTTGATTTATAATAGAATATAATATAATGCTTGGGTAGGTTTACCTTAGTCTTTATTTGTTTTCCCAATGCTTGTGCCTGCAGCTTAGGTTCGCTGGTGGTATCTCGCCTAGTGAGTTTTAAGAAATATATTTCTATGTAAGGAACGCTATTGATGGAGACAGAATGTTGGTGAAGCTTTGAATATGGCTGGATTGAGTTGGATGGTAAAGTTGTTTGATGGATTGGCTAAAACGTGAGAGAGTTTGTATTCTGTAAGAAAGGATGGAAAAGTTGTGCTAGAGTCGCATTCAAATTCTTGCAAGACGTATTGAAAAGTTGGACAAGAAGGAATAGGCTTCGTGGAGTTCACTGATTTCATCTGTTAAGAGTATTTGTTATAAATTGAAAGTGTAGGCATAAGCATAAGAGGACAAGTTGCGACTATAATTCTTAAAGTGCAAGGTAATTTTGGTGGTCGATCATGTATTGATGAAGGAACGCCTATGCAAAAAAGTTATAAGCTTTGGTACTAAGGACAAGTGGAGCCGGGAGTATTGGTCCTTCTAGATTTCTGAGAGAGTTGCATCTATAGCCTATCATGATTGCACTACCATTGGTATTGGCTGAAATGCACGATATGTTCCATGTTTTTTTAACCTCAAAAGTACGGGCACGATACAAGTCAAGTGGTGGGCTTTGACCCAAAATAAGTTACAGGTATATTTGTTGCATGCTGAAGAACTTGCTCAAGTATTGATCAGAAAATATAAGATGTTTTGTAATTGTTTTAGGTCTTAATCCACGTGCTTTGGTAGTCATTTAGCCGAGAAATCGACATGAAAGTTTGAATCATAGATGATTAAAGTATTTCTTTATTAGTCAATTAATGTAGAGGGTCAAGACAAAATCCACTCATAGTCCCTGGCGCCCATACCCCTGGTGTGCACCATTGTTCGGGTAGAAGGCTGGATCCTCTGGCGCTGCTACGAGATCTGGCCAAACAAAACCAGCGGGGTCAGACCCCGAATAGCAAGTACCACAAGGGAGCACAAAAGAGTGAGATAAAACCCAAGCGTAATAATAAGACCTGATTCAAGAGTTATAGGCTTATACCATATCATCGAGACAATACGACACCCTTACAACCAAACAAGGACAAACGGTGCCAATATCATGCCGAGATAAGACATATCCTATAACCATGGGCAGGTAAAGGGCTTCTGATCGCGACTTCGGTCCATAGCCTATCGCAGCACAATAGCCCAACCCAACAACCAAACAAGGATATGGGTTGGACCACGCACCACGATAGTCCATGTTCCTCAGTTGCTAACAGAAGAAAACATAGCACAAACAAGTCGGCTTACAAGCGGCCAATCAATCCTACGGCTTTCTATGATTTGTCTGGATTATCCCAGTAATGCAATATATAGGAATCCTCAGATCGTATCGCATCCAAGCAGGGCTAGCCAATCCATTATATATATATATATATATATATATATATATATATATATATACACACGTAGCACTTTGTTTATGCACCGGTCCCCCGTAAGGCCACCGTGCTAAAACATATAACACAACACGTAGGAGTCGGATATAGTCATCCACTATAGGCAGATAAAACTGTATCCGTGGTGGCCAACTCGACACGTCAGGACAGGACCTGGGGTGGCTGGTGACGTACGATCTCGAGATACTGTTCTCTCCCAATGCTTCTACCGATTTAAGTTGCTTAGATTAACCCTATCTTGATATTGGAATTACATGTCGTGGTCACATGGTCATCCTCCTATATGTCGTACCATAGTACGTGTACCCTAAGTATGAATCCGCATCGGCTCAAGAAGTCCCAAATCTAGATCCATGCTTAGTGTAATACATCAAACAACAATCATTATACCACGATACTATTACTGACCAATTACCATGACTGTGCTGGAAGGTACACATGTATTGACATATAACACGAATGATCACTTAGCACGCAGAGTCACACCTCAGTGCACTCATTAAATAGCACCGCAGTGAATACTAATAATGTATCTCAATACACACTTAGAATAGGTACCAGCACGTACACAGGTAATCAAATCAGGAACACGATCAAGTCAGGAAGTCACGTGGACCCCTCGTGACATAAAAGTCACATATGAATTCTGGTTAAAGTAAGACATGAAGATTCTTGAAGCCAAGACAAAGATCTACAACTTTCATTTTGGAAGTTGGGAGAAATTCTGGCCACAAATCAGCCAAATAGGACATAAAACAACCAAAAACAACCAAAGTAGGCACTATACGGCCAAGGGTTGATGGGTGCCCATCTTCCCATGCGGCCAGAGGGAATAGGTACCCATCTTCTCACGCGGCCAGAGTCCTATACGGCCAGAGTCGATGGGTGCCCATGCGGCAAGAGTCGATGGGGTGCCATGCAGCAAGAGTCGATGGGGTGCCATACAGCAAGAGTCGATGGGGTGCCATCTTCTCATGCGGCCAGAGTCCCATGCGGCCAGAGTCGATGTGGTGCCATGCAGCAAGAGTCCAGAGTCCCATGCGGCCAGAGTCGATGTGGTGCCATGCGGCAAGAGTCGATGGGTGCCCATGCGGCAAGAGTCGATGGGGTGCCATGCGGCAAGAGTCGATGGGGTGCCATCTTCTCATGCGGTCAGAGTCCCATGCGGCCAGAGTCGATGGGGGTGCCATGCGGCAAGAGTCGATGGGGTGCTATGCGGCAAGAGTCGATGGGTGCCTATGCGGCAAGAGTCGATGGGGTGCCATGCGACAAGAGTCGATGGGGTGCCATCTTCTCATGCGGCCAGAGTCGCATGCGGCCAGAGTCGATGGGATGCCATGCGGCAAGAGGCGATGGGGTGCCATCCGACAAGAGTCGATGGGTGCCCATGCGGCAAGAGTCGATGGGGTGCCATGCGGCAAGAGTCGATGGGTGCCCATGCGGCAAGAGTCGATGGGGTGCCATGCGGCAAGAATAGATGGGGTGCCATCTTCTCATGCGGCCAGAGTCGATGGGGTGCCATGCGGCCAGAGTCAATGGGGTGCCATGCGGCAAGAGTCGATGGGTGACCATACGGCAAGAGTCGATGGGGTGCCATGCGGCAAGAGTCGATGGGTGCCCATCTTCTCAAAAATCCGAGAAAGATGACCATGGAATCCATAGCTTCTAAGCTCCATAAAACCTTCACTGTAAGTCTAAATTTGGACTTCCATAGGTCAAAATGGGGTAGAACGAAATTCTCTATAACATAGAACAACTATATTTCGAAAACAAGTTTGATAGATCAAAACCATGAAAATCCATAAAATCCTAGTTTTAGAAACTTAGATCTACACAAAACTAGCCATTAAAATCAAAAACTCAAAGAACTAAACTTGTAGAGAATGAAGAGAAGAACAATATAGACAAATAATATCAAAGAAAAAAAATAAAAAAATGAGAATGCAAGAATCTCTCCATTTGATGCAAGGTGTACTTGCCTAATGGTTTGCTTGAGGAAAATAAATGAAAGAGTGAATGAGGGGAGAGAGTGAGGAAGAGAATATATATAGGGGTTGGGTTGACTCAAAGATACCCTAATCTTAAGCATGCTCTAAACCATATATAATGACATGTTAAATGCTACATGATACAACTAATTGAATTAATTAAATAAAATCCTAACCAAAACACGGTTCAGAAATCTTATTATCGAAGTAGTGAACCACGCCTACAACCAGACAAGGACAAGGGATGGCACACTAATCTGCGACGAGATACTGTTCCATGCCATGGCCAGTTACAAATACATGATACATACAATCAAGATACAGGTGCCAGATACCACATTCAGAAAAATAAAAAATTTACGTATTCTGGGAACGGGGAGTGACAGGACTAGAGTAAGAGTTCTCCAGAGGCTCTAAAGGGCATGCAGTAAGGTCAACATCATACATTTGCAAAATGCAAGTAATGATCATGTCATAAGCTAAAGATCGGGTGGAATTGCCACGAATGTCGATCATATTTCGGATGACGGTGACAAGCAAGTTGAAAGAAATGACAAACTTAAGATGGTAAATACAAGAAGGCATTAGATGTAATTTAATCAAAAGATTCAAAACTAACACTTTTGGGAAGGATGGAGGTGTAAATCAAGTAATCATAGATGTAATCATCAAAATACATGGACAAGAGTATTTATTTTGAGGAAGTGAGCAAATAAGGCCAAATAAATGTTCGTGACACAGAAAAAATCCACCAACTCATTCTCGTCCAAAGAAATATCGAGTAGATGACCAAATTAAGTAGGTGTGAGGTGCATTTGGATGCTTGCAACATAAGTATGAAAGGATGGAGGAGAGGGGGCAGGAAGTTTGTCAACGACGATATTGCAGTTAAACGCACAAACTGCCACAGGATAGAAGAGATCATGAAAGGCGAAAAGAGCTTCCTAACCGAGACACTTAAAGAGAGACCGATAAGCGGAGAGAAGAGAACTCGATCGAACGACTTGAAAGGATATAGCGATGTGCAAGCCCGTTGAACCAATCCCGAGAAACAGAATAAGAGCGAAAGAAATGTTTTCAAATTAGTTTGCGTCGGAGAGTTGTTTGGCGCCAAAAGCGAGAGGAGGTGGATCATAAGAGCCAGTTGCGACCTCATGCTCCTGCTTGGAGTGCTCCTTCGCAGATTTCACGCAACATGTGGACATGAGGAATGGGTCATGAATTATGTCAAACATATGGTAGATACAGTACAATGTGGGAAGGAGTTGAGATAACATAACCTTTAAGAGGAGAAGGAGATGTTGGAGGAGTTGGAAGAACGGAGAGAAGGAGAAGGTATTGGAAGAATTTGTAGTAAGATTGGTAGGGCTGGGAGATAAGTAGCGGAAAGAGATCAGCAGTTGATAGGGATAAAAAAGAAGAGGAAGGGAAGTAGGTAAGGAATTAAGTGAGAAACCCGCCGGAAAATAGGTCTTGATCCGATAACCTCTTAAAAATAGGCCAATTCTTAGCCAATACATGCCCAATAGTATACTGCCAGTGTGTCGATATTCTGATACTATTGCAAAAAAGGATAAAGGAATGAGTTTTGAAACATGGATTTGAAGCCAATTATCTTTTTAAAAGAGAGGAGAGGAAGAAAATATGGCAGATAAAGTTGAAATAAGAAAGTTGAAGATAACAAGATTTAACCCAAATGCTCTAAAAATACCAATTTCACAGATAAAGTTGAAACTGCCACCGACAAGTGACTTTGTGAAAAACATCAGCTAGTTGGTGCTCTGTGTCAATGAACTCTAAGAAATGTCTTCCTTTAAGTTGTGGTCCCGTAGAAAGTGGTATCTTATTTCAATGTCTTTCGTGTGAGTCACAAACAGGATTTTTACATTTGATAAGGATATTGTTATATAAAAGATCGTAATCCTCTAAAGTTTGTTTCATTCATAAAATTTGTGTGCAACAACAACCGATCGCTATATATTCGACTTCGATTGCAGAGTGAACAACAAAGTTGTGCTTCTTACTAAAACCAAGAGACTAAAGACTTTCGTAAGAATTGACAAGTACCACTAGTACTTTTTCTATTTCACATTCGGTAAAATCCACATCCGAGTATCCTAATAGTTCAAATAATGAGAATTTGGGATATCACAAGCCAACATTTAAAGTGCCTTTTAAATATCTAAAGATCTATTTAATTGAGGAGATGGGATTCTTCAAGGTTACTTGAAAGTTACAAACATTAAACATGATATCTGGACGACTTGCGGCTAAGTAAGGTAAACTACATATTATACCTCGGTATTTTCTAATGTCCATCACCTTACAATCGTCATCTTTATTCAACTTCGTCGTGGTTGCCAAAGGAGTACCAATTGATTTAGAGTTGTCCATGTCAAAGCACTTTAGTAAGTATCGGGTGTACTTAGCTTGGTTGGTGAATATCCAATCATTATCTTGCTTAATTTGAAGACCGAGAAAGAATTCTCCCATCCTGTTCATCTCAAATTCACTTTACACACATTTGGCAAATTAATCACAAAGTAATTTGTTAGTAAAACCGAATATCATATCATCCACATAAACTTCGACAAGTAGTAAGTTTTCAGAATGTGACTTTATAAATAGTGTAGTGTCCAGTTTTCCTTTAAAAAAACCATTATCAAGCAAAAAACGTGCTAAGACAGTTATAGCAAGCTTGAGGAGCTTGTTTGAAGCTAATAAGTGTCATGTTGAGTCTGGAAACATGGTTAAGAAATCGAAAATCTTCAAAATTGGGAGGTTGCTCAACATAAACCCCTTCGTTAATAAATTCATGTAGGAAAGCAATTTTAACATCTATTTAAAAGTTAGATATTTTTGAAGCAAAGGCACAAAGCATATTAATATATGCAAGGCATGTAACCGGGTGCAAATGTTTCTTCATAATCAATGCCTTGAATAAAACCTTGAGTTATTAAGCGTGCCTTGTTTCGTGTTAACTAAATCATGAGTTAATAAAACCTTGAGTTATTAAGCGTGCCTTGTTTCGTGTTAACTAAACCATTTCCATCAAGCTTGTTACGAAAAATCCATTTAGTGCCAATAATTGGATAATTGCTAGGTCTAGGGACTACTTCCCAAACTTAGTTTCAGTCTCATATTGATTTAATTCTTCTTGCATAGCTAGCATCCAAAATTCCTCATTGTAGCTGCTTTAACATTTTTAGGCTCATTTTGGAAAATGTAAGCTACGTCACTTCGCTACGTGTCGTTAAGAGTTCTGACATCTTTTAAGGAAAGATGCGGAGCGGAAGTCGCTTACGAGATAACTGCTCCCAAAGCTAACTCGGCTACCTACCATTAGATCTCAGTCAGATTAGGGTTGGAGGGTTTCTTTCGTCTCTTTGCCAAGCTGCTTTGCCAAGCTGCTTTGCCAATTGTTCCCAAGTCTCCCCCGGCCTATTTTCTAGGGTATATGTTCAACTCATTTAGATCACGAATTTGAATAAATGAACAAGTTTTCCAGTATCAATTGCCAGTAACATAGGATAGATAGAGAGGAAGAAGGGCATTTATTACCTAAAAATGAGGATTTAGCAATCTATCATATACCTATATTGTTTGTGTATAGAATATCTATATTGTTTGTGTATGGAATTTATGGTTTCATTGGTGCAAATCCAATCACCTCCATTTGAGATGAGAAAAAATTCCAGGTCTCTATCTCATTTTATTAACAAGGTGATGAAATCCTTTACATATTCATTTATTGTAGTGTAGAGCACCAAATTAATTAAGTCAATAGGAGCAACTAAGTCGATCGAGTTGAAACCTAATATGTATAAAGGTGAATTCATGAACGAGCCTATAAACCAGTATGCAAGCGGCGAATCCCAAATAAGACCTTGGCCTCTATCATTTGAAACCCGAATAGAAGTGACTTTGTTCGTCCAAGGAAAACTCCTTAAAAAGGCCGATCATCTCTAACCCTTTTACTGGTTTTTTGTTTGCGAGAATTGCATTCAAACTAGTTGAGAAGCGTTTCTTCACGAATCCTCTCTTTGCTATAGTTAAGATTTCTCTCGCTATATCTGTTGTTGATAATTCCCTTCCTCGGTATAACAATAAGTCAAGGAAGCTATTAGGCTGATCTTTCCCCTAATCGTCTCTTGCAAGATATAGAATTGGATGGCAGGACCCTCATCCGACCTTATTTATAGTCAATGTTCAAACTGGATTAGATCAAGTAGAGAATCAGACTCCAATTACTGAAGAACCTCGATCACTCCATTCTGTGGATAGATTTCAGACTGGTTGAGTGATGCATGAAGGTCTTTCTAGTCACGTAGAGAGACTGGAAGATTTCGAAGACAAAAAGCATGTCTTTAAATTTGACTCTCTTCGCTCTTTAACTAAAGAAAGACCTCTATTACATAGTAGAAAGATATGAGATTCTAACTTCCATAGAAATACCACTTGAATGGAAATTGAAGAAAGATGTAGCCCAAGTTCCTTCGAAAATGGTAAGATCTTTGGCACAAGAAGAAGGGATACTGAAATCTCATTGTATTTGAGGAGTCAAGGATTTGTTGGGAATTTCGGATAAAAGACAGATCTAAATATGGTGAGGAAAAACCCAAATAGAAATGAATGCAAGATACCTTTAAAACGTCATTTTTTTTAGAAAAGGTCACATCCTTCAATATCATGATTGGGTCGACCAGGCCAGATCACAAGGAATATGAATATCAAAGAAAACCATGAACCCAAGCATTTGGCAGTTCTCAAGTGATGTGACGAAAGATATTTTGATGATAGCACGATGTTATCTAATTGAAGAACGAGTGTTTATCCCCTTTTGAAGGATTGTCAATAATTTGATATAAGGCCATTTGGTCGAGTTTCAATAGTAGTAGTGTCCTCTATCGAAGAGGATCCAGCGGATCCTTCATCAATGATGGGTTGTAAATCTCCTTCGTCATTTATGCTTGACATGCACACTATTAGAAAGGTCATCTATATCATTAACAACACTAAAGAAAGAAAAGTTAAGTTCATCAAAAGTGACATTAATAAACTCTTAACAACTAGACATCTTTTATTGAAAACTCTAAAAAAAATTACTATGCATAGCATAACCAAGAAAAATACCTTCATCGGCTTTTTCATCAAACTTCCCCAAGTTACAATGTACCAGCTACAAGCGGTATTGATACCGGCTAGGGTGATCAACAGTATCAAGAAGTTATGCACTACTTTGTTTTATGCGGAGGCATTCATGCCACAAGTTGGAAGGAATTACGTAAGTCTTGATAAGAGGGCAGAGTGGGCTTACGGTCCCTGACAAATCTGAAGATGCTGCTACTTTGAAACTTTTATAGCGGTTCATGTCGGGGGACTCTTTATGGGCGGGAGTGGATGCGGGAAAGATTTACAGTGGGGTGCAATTTCTGGTCGCGGGCTCTCGACAACCACCACTTAGTCACCTTCAACGTTGCTGAGCCTATGGAGTACGGCTATACAACATATTAAGCGAGAGGTGGCAACTGGAGAGAGCTCGAGTTTGTGGTTTGACCCATGGTTCCGCGAAGGAAACACGATCATAAAACTGGGTTGGAATGCTCTTGAGATGCATGGTGATGACGCCAAAGTCAGTCGTATCATGGAAGACCGTCGTTGGAAACTCCTCAATAATACGGGATTTCAGGTGCTAGCTCAGGAGATGGAGGAATCGACATTATCACCAATGCATATGCTGACTATTGGGCCTTCGATGGAATCAGGTACGAGGCAGTTCACCTTCAAATTGGTAGTCGAGGTTGTTCACTGCCATCATCCTCATGATGAGTGGCATGAGTTTGTATGGATCAAAGGGATAGCCAACAAGATGGCACTATGCATGCTTAAAGCGGTCTGTAGCAGGCTGCTAACCAAGTATAGGTTGAGGAATTTGGTTTGCACTCGGCTGATATCAGGTGAGTTTTCTGCCAAACTGGGGAGGAGACTGCAGATTGTCTGTTCTTCGGATGTGGAGTGGTAGGGTGGGTATGGCGGCAACATCAAGGACAAAAGCAGGACTTGCCGAGCACCAACCCTGCCCCTATGAAGACAATGAAGCCATGAGGCATGCCCAGTCGAGGACAACTTTGGATCAGAGAAGGACCAAATTAAGCTGGATATGGCTGTTCACTCCTGGCACGAACGGAATACGCGTATATTCGAAGGGATTGCTACAATTCCTATGCACATCCTCAGAAATATTGAAGCTGCTATTTGTTTGCTTGCCCCTACCTAGTCAGCCGTGTGGGTTGTAGTATGGTATATATGTAGTTGAATCAGTAAGGCTCAACTTGTACTCTATATTGTTCATCTATAAAATATACCCTTATTCCAATATATATAAATATATATTCTCAGTATAGATATCCATTTTAGCTATGTTCTTAACTTATCAACACTATTAAGTGACTTTCACTTGGATGGGACATATATAGGGTTGGCAAATCATCAAGGCTGATGGATACATAGTTCGCAGTATCGGCCGATACCGATCCAATACGGCCAATACCGATAAAGTTTGGCATGTCCCGATCCGATACTGACCGATACCGACATTGGGGGTCTCTTTTCCGGTCAATTTGGCAAATAAAATTAAACGAAAAAGACCAATCAGCAAGGATGCAAAAGCATAGAAAGGTTATAAAAGCATGTAAAAAAAGAGAACTTAATTATCGTATATTAATCAATCGGTAAGGGTGACTACTATTTCATTCAATTTCAAAACTACTAAGAAACAACACTGAAAATATTAAAATTATGCCTAAATGTATTGTAGAATAAAAATAATGAGATGATTATTATTGATGAGAGACTACATATATATAGGAGAGGCTAGCCTCCTCTCCTATTATTCTAAGCAATGTGGGACTAAAGCCCATTAACTAATAACTCTAATATAACACTTAACACCCTCCCTCAAGCTGGAGCATAGATGTCAATCATGTCCAGCTTGTTACATAAAAATTGAACCCGAGGACCCAGAAGAGGCTTTGTGAAGATATCAGCTATCTGGTCGCCGGTCCTCACGTGTTGAAACTTTATCACTCCCTTTGTATATTCATCACGAACAAAATGAATGTCAATTTCAATATGCTTTATCCGTTCATGAAATACTGGGTTGGTGGCAATGTGAATAGCAGACTGTTTATCACACCATAGATCTGCCACTTGAGACCTTGCGTCTTCTCCCAGTTCTTGTAGGAGATGCTTCATATATAATATCTCTGACGTGCCATGAGCAATAGCTCGATATTCTGCTTCATATATAATACTGAGTAGCCAGATGTAGACCGTCTATCTGTCAGACTTGCTCCCCAGTCAGCATCAGTAAAACACTCAATGCGAGTGTGTCCATTATTCTCCATTCGAATTCCTTTTCCTGGATTCTTTACTAGATAACACAGAATCCTGAGAATTGCCTGCTAGTGTGGAATTTTTGGAGAAGCCATAAATCTACTTGCAACACTCACTGCAAAAGAAATGTCCGGACGCGTCATAACCGCCAAGTAGTTGAGTTTTCCAATTACTCGACGATACTGATATGGATTGGTCATCAGGACCCCTTCGTCTGGAAGTAACTTCGCCCCTGGATCCATATGTAAGGTTGCTTCCTTTGCTTGCATCATACCTGCATCATTTAGAATGTCCAGCACATACTTTCTTTGAGACATTACAACGTCCCGCTTACCCCGTGTGACCTCAATGCCCAAGAAATCGTTCAAGTATCCCATATCCTTGGTTTGAAATTGTTCTCCAAGAAACTTCTTGAGGCTTGAAATACCCTGGCTGTCATCTCCCGTGATTACAATATCATCAACGTAGACACCAAGGAGTATTCTTCCAGCAGATGTGTGTCGATAGAAGATTGAATGGTCATTCTTTGATTGACACATGCCAAATTGAGTAACAACATGTGTAAATCGACCAAACCATGCACGAGGTGATTGTTTCAGACCATAGAGGGCCTTCCTCAGATGACACACTTTACTCTCCCTTGCAACGAACCCGGGAGGTTGCATCACATATGCCTCTTCATCAAGATCCCCGTGAAGAAAAGCATTCTTTATATCCAGCTGAAGTAACGGCTAGTCATATCGAATGGCCAAGGCCACGAGGACACGAACGGATGTCATTTTGGCCACAGGAGAGAATGTCTCGAAGTAATCCTCACCATAGGTTTGACAGTATTCTTTGGCCACCAGACGAGCCTTCAGTCGATCAAGAGTGTCATCCGGTTTCACCTTAATCGTGAATACCCATTTGCAGTCGACTGCCTGTTTACCAGTAGGTAAGTCGACTAAGTCCCAAATATGATTTTTCTAGAGAGCTTTCATCTCCTTGTTCATAGCAACACGCCAACCAGGATGTCGGAGACCCTCCTCAGCGGTCTTGGGGATCTGAATCCCATCAATAGTAGCCACCAGAGACTGAGCGTGACTGGTAAGTCCTTTGTAGCTGTCAACATACAAGGGATAATTACGACAGGTGCGACGAAGACGTTCTGGAGGCGGAACTGCCGGAGCTGCTGGCAGAACTGGTGGAGCTGCTGGTGGAACAGATGGAGGCAACTCATTAGAGCCAGAGCTGCTGATAGAACCAGAGGAGGAGGATTCTGTGGACGATGTCGGCAATGACTGAATCGGTGTATGTGGACCATCTGCCTGGAAGACTGGCTCGGTAAGGGAGGGCACCCGTACGGAAAGCTGTTGTGTTTGAGGAGGAAATAACAAAAAATCCTCTCCCGGATAGACCAGAGGAGCCGGACCCGCTGATTGTGGGAATGGTGAAAATTCTGTTTCTACAAAGGTAACATCCCGAGTGAAAAAATATCGCTTTAAGACAGGGGAGAAACACCGATACCCTTTCTGATCTTTAGGATACCCAAGAAAAATATATTGTATTGCCTTAGGATCTAATTTAGAAAGGGTTGGTCGGGTATCCCGAATATAGCATAAGCAGCCAAAGATGCGGAGAGGCAGAAAAAATGGTTCTCGTCCAGGAAAAAGCCTAGAAAAAGAAGAGCTACCATTGAAAACAGACGATGGCATGCGGTTAATAAGATAATAAGCAGTAAGAACCGCATCCGACCAAAATCGCTTGGGAGTACGTGCTTGAAACATAAGAGCACGTGTTGTTTCCAATAAATGACGATTCTTGCGTTCGGTTACACCATTTTGTTGTGGTGTGTACGCACAAGAGGTTTGGTGGATGATGCCATTGAGGGCCAGATGTTTATCGAAATTACGAGATAAATACTCACGGCCATTGTCACTCCGTAAAATTTTGATTGGAAGACCAAATTGTGTTTTAATTTCAGCATGAAAGTTGCACCAGATGTTAAATAATTCGGAGCGATTTTTTATCAAATAAACAAAAGTGACACGTGAGTAATCATCGACAAAAATAACAAAGTACTTAAAACCCATTACAGAGTCAGTCGGACAAGATCCCCATATATCAGAATGTACCAACTCAAAAGGAGCGGAAGCAATTTTATTTGGACTCACCGGATAAGGAATCCGATGATGCTTAGCTAAACTACATGGCTCACAATGAAAAAAAGAGAGAATATCTAAAGATGGGTACATTTTCTGGAGAGCTTGGGACGATGGATGGCCTAACCGACAATGTAACTCGACAAGATCGAGTTTCATGCCGGCACAAACAACAGAAGGAATTGCGTCAAACAGGTACAAGCCTCCAGCCACATGCCCCTTACCGATAGTCTTTCCAGTTTTCAGGTCCTGAAAAAACACAACCATCAGAAAAAAATATTACCGAGCAAAGTAGTTCACGAATAATTTGACTAATAGAAATTAAACTGAACGGGTTCCCAGGAGTAAGCAGTACAGAATTAAGTGACAGTCCGGAAGAAAGATTGGCACTTCCACGGCCTCGGACTGTCAGGGAACCGCCATTGGCAACAGTAATGCCAGAAGCACGACGTACAGGTACATAATCATGTATCATACCTGCGTCACCAGTCATGTGAGAGGATGCACTAGAGTCAATTACCCATTGATTGGGTTGCACTATGCACGCGGCTGAGTATCCGGCTGTGGAACCAGACGTGGATGCTTCACCCCGACATTGAGCCTGGAAATCAAGAAACTCTGTATATGAGTCCGAAGTCATCTGAATAGGTCGAACCTCATCATCAGGGGCATCAGTGGTGATATTAGCAGTAGGTGATTTAGTGCATTGCCAATAGAAATGGCCAAGCTGACCACAGTTAAAACATATGCGCGGTCTTCCTTCATCACGACCGCCATTGTCCCGTCCTCCATCACGACCAGCATTACGACCACCCCATCGGCCACCACAACCACCACGAAATCCCGTACGAACGACCCCAGGAGCAGAACGATCAGCAGGAGTATCACCCAGAGTGGTCTCAACGACTTTGGCAGCCTGAAGGACACGATAGTGTGCTTCCAACAGGGACGGTACATCAAATCCAACAATAATTTGAGAACGAGCAGAGTCTGCATCAGGACGGAGAGAGGCAAGGTAAGCCATGACATAGAGCTGCTCACGTTGAGCCCGTGCTTCATTAATATCCGACGTAAGGGGTAATACGCGGTCGATCTCATCCGTCGTAGCCTTAAAGGCCGAAAAATGGTCTTTATGAGATTTGTCGCCTTGATTTGCGCAGTACACACCAACGACCGAGTCATATATATGAGACAAATCGCGTTTACCATCAAACGCCGCCGCCAACATTTCCCATAACTCCTTCACGGAGTCCGTATTCTGAACCATATCTTCCACCGATGGTTCCATAGAATTCATCAACTGTGTAAACAGTAGACTGTCATATGTCTTCCATTGCTCAAAGATGGGATCATCGTCTGCTGGAGGGTTGTTAGTCAGATGTTTGGACAACCGCATTTCTCGAAGTGTCTTCTCGACCTTCTTTCTCCATGTCAAGTAGCCCGCTGGCCCTTCCAACCATCGATCGACAAGTCGAATGGAGGAAATCGTCATGCTAGTGTCCGCTAGTGTGTTGCTGACACTAGTATCTGTGGTACTGCTATTCCTCGTAGAGTCTGTCATTTATCAGAGATTCGACTGTTGATATGTTCTTTCCACTTGATAAACACAGCAACTCTGCCAATGCGCTAAAAACGGAGCCAGAACCGGCACACGCGCATAGAAAGCAGAGAGTGTGGATCACAAGCAAGGACAGAGAGATAACCCATGGTAACCTCTGCTAGATCCTGGAGTGAAGATCATGGAAAGAAACAAAGATTCATGCACAACAAACCATATGTGTGCTCTTTGTTAAATTTTCAGCATTTATGGGCAGAGGTTCCAACAAATGTTTCCTCTCTGAGAATCCCAATAATGATTTTTTTTTGAAAACTAAACTAGGATTTGGAGGGAGTAGGTGGCAGCTGACGGAAGGAGAGGGTTAGAGTTAGGGTTAGGGATTGGAGGCATCGGGGGGGCTGACAGGGGGCGGGGGGGCAGCAGGTCGTGGAGGTGGGGGCAGCAGCGGGGGGGGGGGTGGGCTGACAGGAGGGGGCAGCAGCGGGGGGGGCTGAGTGGGGCGGCGGGCAGCAGCAGCGGGGGGGAGGCGGGGTGACGGCTAGGATTTTTTGTGGAGATTAGGGTTTTGTGGAGAGAGGGAGAGTCGGGGGTGATGGCTAGGGTTTTGGCTCTGATACCATGTAGAATAGAAATAATGAGATGATTATTATTGATGAGAGACTACATATATATATGAGAGGCTAGCCTCCTCTCCTATTATTCTAAGCAATGTGGGATTAAAGCCCATTAACTAATAAATCTAATATAACACTTAACATGTATAAAATATATTATCTAAAATGTTAATAATTTATTAATAATTATTTGTTTTTTGATGCGAAAAAAAATCTGATACTCCGATCTGAAACCTTCAATACTGCCCATACCGTCGATCCCAATACTTATAGGAATGGTCCGATGCCGATTCCGATACCGATACTTCGAACCTTGGATGGATATTCGTGAGGTCCGGTATGTAGATGAAATATGGTGTTCAATTAGACTGATGGGTTTAGTTCACATCATAATGCAAAAGGATAACTGTGGCAAGTATCAATTTTAAATTTGTATATTCAATTTAGATTTAAATTCTAACTTATAAATTTGGCTATCTTACGAAGCTATAGGTTAAGTTAAATAAATAAGTATAAATTTTAATTTTCAGATTTTGATAAGCGTATAATTTTAACTTTTAAATTCTAAATTTTAAATATGGACAAGATTAAAATCATGAGAAAAAAAATCTTACAAATTAACTATAAAGAAGTATATAAGTTTAATGCTTAGATTTGTATAAGATTAAATACATGCATAGATACCATGCATACTATATATTATAATTTTCATAATTTGGTGACTCGGCACAAACCCCGACAAGGGAGGCCTCCAAAATTGTTCTAAATTCACAACAAATACTCAAAATTTGTCAGGATTTCATGACTGGTTTCCCTTATATAAAATACAACATAGCCTTTATCTGGGCTGGCTATAATATATATAATTTTAAATCCAACTACCCCACTGGTATCCATATCTTAAATATTTAGAACTTATTGTGCAGCCAAACCGAAACATATTGTACCCGGTACTCATACCAGGAATGAGCTGGTTAAAAGTAAGGCTATAATTGAGCCCAGCCGAACATTGAATGTTCAAGCATGGCTCATTTACAGTTCATCCTTATTGAGTCGAGCTCCTCGAGATAAGAAGATAGAAGACGTTCGTCCTCATTTGCTCGCGAGCCGAGCTCGAATTCTGGTGTTTTGCAGAAAGTTTCATAAAATACACACAAGAAAAAGATAATTTAATTTGCATTAGAATAAAGAAAAAAGTAAAGGATCCAAATGATTAATGTCAAATAGAACTCATTGAGAAGAGATAGGAAGAAAATATGGACCTTTGATGTTTTGTAAATTGAGATGGAAGAGATGAAGGATGGAAAATAATGGAGAAAAATTTAGGAAAGGTTTTGGTTGAGATAAAAGAGGCGGCTCTTGGATGGAGGGAAGTAATATGCGAGAATAAGATAGAGAAAAAAAAAAGATATGTAAAACATTAGAGTTAGGTGTAGGTTAACCCAAAACATCAATACAAAAAAGGTATAGGTTAACCCATTGGAAATGAGCTCCAAAATGAAATTGGCTCATGTTCTACCAAGTTGTGCCGAATTGCAATCGGGTCGAGCCATATCGAGTCATAACGGAGTTGAGTCGAACTGAGTACTCTTCGAGCTTACCGAGTTATGTTAGGTTTATGTCTCGAGTCTTAGTTATGTTAGGTTCATGTGTTGAGTCTTTAGTTAGATTAGGGGTTTTCCTTTCCTATAAATAGTTATGTATATGAATACTTTCTAATAAGAGAAGAAAATAAAATAATTTCATTTCTTGAATCTTGGTGTTTTATCCAATTTATTATAAATAGAAATATCAAACTCTTCTTATATCTTTATAGTTTGCTTATGTTTTGTTCGAGCTCTCCGTTGTCGCCTAACGTTTGGCCATCTTTATTGTCACGTCCCGATTCCAAAGAATCGATAGTCGTCCCCCGGACGTGATGCCGTACGAGTCTAGGTTGTACTCGCACAAGGCACATTCATAAGGTTATTCGAAACACAACAACAAAGAGAACACATAAAATTTGACAACACGTATATAGAAGGAAACTTTTGCTTTATTGATAATGAATATAATACTACAAACTCGAATACAAAGGTGTCGCGCGGGCTTACAACTTGACCCAGATACAAAATAAACGCTGATGAGATAGTCGTTTCATACATTTACATCCCTTTATACATAAGCAACAAAACCCTCTCTTGGACCTGGGATTGGAGAGAATTGATAAGACATGGTGTAGTCTCGATCGGAGTCTTCAAAATATGGGAGAATTGCCTTCGCACGCTCGCAAGGCTTCCAAAATGTCCAAGCGTCGCCTTCAGTTTCTTGGCACGCTTTATTGATTCGGAGCACCTATGAAGAGCGAGGATCAGACATTGTCGTGTACTGGTGGGTGGCTAATTAAATTCCGTGCTCTCATTTGGTTCAAGAAGATATGTGGAACATGCATGTATAATTGATGATGCTTTCTAGCTATCATAATCAATTTATGAAAGCATTTGAAAGGCACAATTAACATAACTACGATAAATCTAACACATGGCAAGAGCGTGTCGTTGCCGTATAAAGCTTACCATGTTCTTCCCTGTCATATTGATAATGATGAATACAATAGTGTGTATTTTGTGAAGGTCACTGGCATGACAAGCCATCTTGGACATATAGTTTGGTAAGACAGAGGTCCTTCAGCGCAGGTAGCGAGCCCCGTTGAAAGCCACTGCATACTGTGGCATGCATCCAGCATAGCAATCCATATTTCTTTCTAGGCCGGATCGGTTTCGTGGCCCCCGGAATACCGTCTGAAGAAACAATTGCTCTTGTGCACAAGTTGTCCATGGCCGTGCTAAGCTAAACTAATTATTCAAGGCACGTTTCATGGCATCGTTGCAACATTTATTCAATCGATTCGATCTTTGCTTAGCACTATTCTATATAAGCAGCACGTAACAGTTCTATGATAAAGCAGTTCTCTAGCCAGTGTGTGTGAGAGCTCGTGCAACAGTTCATTTAAGGTAAGCATTTGTATCGTTGCAGCTACAATGATTTATATTGACGTTATTGATTAATTGAAGAAAAGAGGGTCAAGGGGAGAAGGGTCAGCCACTCACCATAGATTGAATGAGCAAGGGAAATGAGTCTTTTAAGCCGTGCGCTCGCCTACACGATCACCTGAAATCGCATGAGCAAACGATCAATACACTATCTTTTCCTCCGGGATTCGATATGAAATGAGAAGTTCGAAGAACGCAAGCAATGAAATCCACTGAAAACATTCATGAAAACGCATTCACAAAACCAAAGCCAAAGAAGTGCGGCATGAAAAGCAGAGCAGCAGGAGGTCTCTCTCGACTTAGTCGCAGAGTCTATCCTCGAAATGATGCTCGCTGAATATAGGACTAGATTCCGAAGAAGCCATTCCATAACGAGAAAAGGATCTTAATTCAACCGGTCCCGACCAATCGATAGCGACTGTGTTACTTAACCGCGTCCCCCGCCTCGCAAACGAGAAACGGGACACGATGTTGGTACGGGACACTATATTTTAACCAACTAAGAAAAAATTTTGTCCTCGAATCTTAAGAATAGAACCTACCTCTAAGAAAACAATGAAGGAAACTTCTCCTCCATCTCTAATTCGAGTTCCCAGGTCGACTCTTCGACAGAATGGTTCTCTAAAGCACGCGAACGAGAGGGATCGCGATTACGAAGCAACCTATCCTTACGCTCTAAGATCTGCACAGGTTCTTCCACATACAATAAGTCTATCTTCAGTTCTAGCTGACCAAAATCTACCATGTGGCTCGAATCGTGCACGTACTTCCATAGTTGAGAGACGTGGAAGACATTGTGCACATCTGACAGTGCTGACGGCAATGCAATCTGGTAAGCTACTGGGACGACTCGCTTCAGTATTTCGAAAGGACCAACAAACTTTAGGCTCGGCTTGCCTTTAGCTCCGAATCTGGTGACTTCTCGCATGGACGTTACTTTCAGAAACGCGTGATCGCCTTCTAAGAACTCGAGGGGCCGTCGGTAGGTGTCCGCGTAGTTCTTCTGCCTACTCTGTGCTACCTTTAGTCTTTCCCGAATTAGCCTGACCTTCTCCACGGTCTGCTCCACCAGCTCCGGGCCAAGAATCTGTCGCTCTCCGACTTCATCCGAGCAAATGGGCGATCTCACTTACGCCCGTACAAGTCTTCGTACGGCGCCATATGGATGCTGGATTGATAGCTATTGTTATATGCAAATTCGGCCAAAGGTAGAAGGACGTCCCAACTTGACTTCAAGTCAATTGTGCAGAGTCGTAGCATGTCTTCGAAAATTTGATCACCCACTCCATTTGGCCGCCGGTCTGAGGATGATAAGCCGTACTAAACTTCAACTTAGTCCCCAAAGATAACCAGTGTTCTAAATGGCGGCCGCCTAGGCGGTAAGCGGTCTCTCTCCGCACCGCTTTTCGGTAGGCGGTGGAGTAGTCAGCCAACGGAGGTTGGCGGCCTAGGCAGAGGTGAGGCGGCATAGGCGAGCGCCTAGGCGGAGTACTACCTAATAAGATATTTTGGCCAAAAAGGTTTTGCAACCATTATGGGCCTATGTTTCACTTTTACAAAACTAAAACTTTATAAATCTTTGTTCTACAACTTAGCTATGCATGAAACACCCTTAAAATATGCATATTATGCAAAAAAAAAGGTAAAAGAGTAAAAAAAAATGTTCAAAATGTATCGACCGCCTAGGCGGTAGGCGGACTCTCTCCACCGCGCACCCGCCTATCGCCTTTTAGAACCTTGAAGCTGACTGAAGGCTACTCCAGAAGTGCGACAGAAATTGTCCATCTCGATCTTATATGATGGATACTGGAACTCCGTACAGCTATACTGTCTCGTCAAGATAAATCTGAGCCAAGCGATCGACGCTCCAAGTAACTTTGATGGCAATAAAATGCACTGACTTGGTTATTCGATCGACGATGACCCAGATGGCATCATTTCTCCGTGGCGTCTTCGGCAGACTAACAATGAAATCCATGCTCACGTGCTCCCACTTCCATTCCGGAATTGTCAGGTTCTGCATCTCCTCGTCTGGCCTCTGGTGCTCAGCTTTCACCTGCTGACGGGCCATACATTAAGACACGAAGAGTGTCACATCTCTTTTCATCCCGTGCCACCAGAATGTTGCACGGAGGTCATTATACATCTTTGTGCTGTCGGGATACAAGGAATACTTCGCATAATGTGCCTTCGAAATTATTTCCTTTCTGTGCTCTGAGTCATCTAGAACACATAGTTAACCTTTCAATCGTAGCACGTCGGTCTCATCTTCCGCAAAGTCGGTCGTCCTACTCGTTGAAATTTGCTCTCGCATCTTCTTCAGGTACGGATCATCCTTTTGAGCGGTGTTGATCTTTTCCCACGAGCTCGGCTCTAGCTGTAGTTGCGCCAACTGCACTCCCCTGAATCGAACCCGGAGGCCGATGCCCATCGTTGGATAGCGAGGCAATGTATTTCCGGCTCAGAGCGTCTGTCATAATATTTCCTTTGTCCGGCGTGTAGTCAATCGTGAAGTCGTAGTCCTTGATTAGTTCTAACCAACGCATTCTCCGTAAGTTCAGCTCTTTTTGGGTGAAGAGATACTTGAGGCTTTTGTGATCGGTGTAGATGTTGCACGTCACGCCATAAAGGTAGTTTCACCACAATTTCAATACGAACACAATTGCCGCTAACTCCAAGTCATGAGTAGGATAGTTTTGTCTCGTGCGGCTTCAACTGTCTTGAAGCGAAATATATCACCTTATCTCGTTGCATGAGCACAGATCCCAAGCCCTAGCCTGAAGAATCGCTGAAAATTTGAAAAGCCTCTACCCCATCCGGAAGTGGGAGTATAGGGGACCGACACGAGCTGCTACTTCAGTTCTTTTGAGTAAGACGAGTCAAGGGCAATGCAATCTTCGCAAAGTCCTTTACGAATAGTCTGTAGTATCCCGCCAGACCAAAAAAACTTTGAATCTCACTAGCTGACGCAGGACGATTCCAATCAACGACGACTTCGACTTTTTTCGGATCAACTGCAATGCCCTCTACGAAAATGATGAGCCCAAGGAATGACACGCTGCTCAACCAGAATTCGCACTTGCTCTGCTTTGCATACAACTGATTGTCTCGAATAGTCTGGAGTACGGTCAGCATATGTTCTGCGTGTTGCGCCTTGTCTTTCGAGTAACGAGAATGTCGTCGATGAAAACTACTACGAACTTGTCGAGGAAGGATCGAAACACCCGATTCATTAGATCCATGAAGGCAGCGGGAACGTTTGTTAGGCCAAACGGCATTACCAAAAACTCATAATGGCCGTATCGAGTGCGGAAGGCTGACTTCGACACGTCGTCTGGCTTGATTTTGTGTAACTCGAGCGAAGATCAATCTTCGAAAATACCGAGGCACCTTGTAGCTGATCGAACAAGTCGTCTATGCGGGACAGTGGATATTTGTTTCGGATGGTAGCTTTGTTCAATTCTCGGTAGTCAATACACAGACGCATCGACCCATATTTCTTATTTACGAACAATACGAGCGCTCCCTATGACGAAACACTAGGCCGGATGAATCCCTTGTCGAGCAACTCTTGCAACTGGATCTTAAGTTCCTTCAGCTCTGCAAGGGTCATTCTGTACAGAGCCTTGGAAATCGGCCGGTGTCGAAAAAGGTATTGATGGTAAATTCGATTTCTCGATCGGGTGGTTGCCGAGTAACTCGTCCAGGAACACGTCGAAGAATTCTGCTACAACGTCGGTTTGACCCGCGTTTACACCATCATGTCTCATGTCGCGAACGGACGCCAAGTATCCTTGACAGCCGGAATGCATCATCCTCCGAGCAGAAACCGCTATGATCACCATGCATGTCGTCGACGCTTCACCACACGAGTAGTAGAATTCGGTCATTCCAGGTATACGGAAGGTGACCTTTTTTGCTACACAGTCAATGGTGGCATTGCAAGCTCCGAGCCAATCTATTCCAGTATGATTCGTAGTCCTTAATATCTAGGACTATCACATCAAGATATATCTTTTTACCACCAATACAGATGATTCCGTCTCTAAAGCCTAGGTATGCATGTAGTGACGTGTCCGACGGTATGTTAACACTAAGATTAAGGTCTAGCAGTGTCATAAAAAATTTGTCTTCAGCGGCGAAGTCCGTTGATATAAAGCTGTGTGTAGCACCTGAATCAAACAGTAGGCGAGCAGGCTTATTATTGTAGAGCAATATACCTGTTACTATTGTATCTGAGGCAAACGCCTTGTCTCGAGTCATGGCGTACACGTGCCCTTGAGCATTGGGGCGATGTGGCCATTTTGTGGTGCGGGCTATTGAGCTCGGGGCGCTGGACCTTGATTCCCTGGATGGTGATGTTGATGCTGAGACAAGTTCAGGTTTCTTCTCTGGTTCGGGCAATCTCCACGAAAGTGGCCCCTTTTTTGCAGATGAAACATCTACCATCATGAACTTCATAGTCGACAGCAAGACGTCCGTTCCGATTGCATTTGATGCAGTAAGGTCCCGGGTTTCGCGCTTGGTATCCGCCCTGGTAGGCGTTATTTGGACGCTTGGTCATGTTACACGGCTAGGGCGTTCATGATTGTAGGTATGCACGGTGCCGGCAATGGCTGGAGGGTGTTGGCGCTCAAGGCAGAGAGCGTGATTGAAGGACTCACCCATCGTTTTATACTCTGGAACCGACACGTGGGCAGAGATAGAGGGCCGCAGACCCACTTCGAACCGTCAAGCGTGACTCTCCGTGGTAGGCACGAATGCAACAGGAAATTTGGCTAACCTGTTGAATTCTGCTGCATACTGCTGCTGCACCGTCATGCTCCCTTGCCTCAACTGCATAAATTCATTCTTCTTCTCTTGTCGAATGGCTGCGGGAAGATACTCGATTTCGAACGCCTTTCGAAAGGTGGCCCAAGTGATTACCGTTGTCTCGTCATCGCGTCGGAGGGCTCGCTTTTGCACGGCCCACCAGTCGTGCACGTTCAATCAGAGCTGAAGTTGAGCGCATGCGACTCTCTTGGACTCATTGATGCCTAAAAGTTCGAAATAGTCTTCTAACTCCTTCAACCAATCGATCGCCAGAGAAGGGTCTTCAGTACCGCTGAAGGAAGTGCAGTAATTTTTCTTGAATTTTGACACCTCAAAGGTGAAACTTATTGGTGCTGCAGGTTGGCGCTCGGGCTCCTACGGATCGACTTCAATTGGTCGGGCCGCGGGCTCAGTTACAACATGTGTTGTTGCAGAATTGCTATTGGCCACACTGTCTAGACAATTTGTTGAAGAGTATCATGCTGATTTTACTGCATCTTGAATTGTGCCTCGAATCGGTTTTCAAACTGAGCCTGCTGCGCCTCAGCTTGCCTCTGTTGGGTCTCGACCTGTCGTTGATGTTGTTCATTCTGGTGTTGGTTGGCCTCGGCCTGGGCCTGACGTTGTTGCACCTCCAGCATGCACAACATCCATTCCAGGGGCGTTCGAGGGTTCAGCCCTTAAGCTACTCGAGCTGTTCGAAGCACTCTTTTCATTCACAGCCGCAGCTTCTCCAACTTCTGAAATTAGAAGACAACTCATATTAATCTCAGAAAATATTACAGACTCACTATATGGAACAACTCATCTCATCGACACGGGATCAAGGGTACGAAACTCAAAACGGAAGGCCAAAGGACGTAAAGTCGTGCTCTAATATCATTATGTCACGTCCCGATTTCGAAGAATCGATAGTCGTCTCCCGGACATGATGTCGTACGAGCCTAAGTTGCGCTCGCACAAGGCACATTCATAAGATTATCTGAAACACAAAAGCAAAAAGAGTACACAGAAAATTTGACAACACGTATATAGAAGGAAACTTTTGCTTTACTGATAATGAACATATTACAGACTAGATTACAAAGGTGTCGTGCGGGCTTACAACTTGACCCAAATACAAAATGAACGCTGATGATATAGTCGTTCCATACATTTACATCATTTTATACATAAGCAACAAAACACTCTCTTGGACTTGGGATCGGAGAGAGTTGATGAGAGGTCCAAAAGGTCCAAGTGTCGCCTTCAGTTTCTTGGTATGCTTTATTTATTTGGAGCACCTGTGGAGAACGAGGATCAGTACATTTCTATATACTGGTGGGTGGCTAATTAAATTTCATGCTCTCATTCGGTTCAAGAAGATATATGGAACATGTGTATAATTGATGATACTTTATAGTCATCATAATCAATTCATGAAAGCATTTGAAAGGCACAATTAACATAACTACGATAAATCTTATCCACGGCAGAGCGTGCTGTTGCAGTATAAAGCTTCTTATGTTCTTTCCTGTCATATTGATAATGATGAATACAATAGTGTATTTTGTGAAGGTCACTGGCATGACAAGCCATCCTGGACATATAGCTTGATAAGACAGAGATCCTTCAGCAGGTAGCGAGCCCCGTTGAAAGCTACTGCATACCGTGGCATGCATCCAGCATAGTTATCCATGTTTTTTCCTAGGCCGGATCGGTTCGTAGCCCCTGGGATACCGTCCGAAGAAACAATCACCCTTGTACACAAGTTGTCCATGACCGTGCTAAGCTAAACTAATTATTCAAGGCACGTTTCATAGTATCATTGCAACATTCATTTAATCGATTCGATCTTTGCTTAGACAATTCTATGTAAGCATGGTATATGTAAGCACAAGCATGGTATATGTAAGCACATAGCAGTTCTATGATAAAGCAGTTCTATAGCCAGTGTACGTGAGAGCTTATACAACAGTTCATATAACGTAAGCATTTGTGTCGTTGCAGCTATAATGATTCATATTGACGTTATCGATTAATTGGAGAAAAGAGGGCCAAGGGGAGAAGGGTCAGCCACTCACCGTAGATTGAATGAGCAAGGGAAATGAGTCTTCTAAGCTGTACGCTCGCCTACGTGATCACCTGAAATCGCATGAGCAAACGATCAATACACTATCCTTTCCTCCGGAATTCGATATGAAGTACGAAGTTCAAAGAACGCAAACAATAAAATACACCGAAAACTTTCATGAAAATGCATTGACAAAACCAAAGCCAAAGAAGCAAGTGCAACATGAAAAGCAGAGCAGCGCGAGGTCTCTTCCGACTCAGCCGCAGAGTCTATCCTCGAAACGCTGCTCGCTGAATATGGGATGTGATTCCGAAGAAGTCATTCCATAACGAGGAAATGATCTTAATTCAACCGGTCCCGACCAATCGATAGGGATGCAACTCGGGTGGGCTAAACCCGAGCCCGATCGGATAAACCCGCTAATGGGTTGGGTTAAGGTTAAAGATACTTGGGCTCGGGCTTGGATTCAAGATAAAATATTTGAACCCGATCGAAATTCAGGTTGGGCTCGGGTTCACGTGTCGGATTACCCAAAGAACCCGAAATCCGACACACACACACACACACACACACACACACACACATATATATATATATATATATATATATATATATATATATATATATTTGGAAATATTTGGAAAAAGGGTAAATTTTATTTCACGAACATCTCAGTAATAAGTAATACAGTACACAGCTCTCCCATCTCTCACACCCCGTTTAAGGGGCCATTACAGTTACATCGAATTCTAGATTATGTAGAATTCCTACAGGAGGGGTTATCAACCCCTCAAAGATACGCCTGTTGTGTTCCCTTCAAACGTGCCAAACCGACGCTGCAAGGCGAACTCTGGCTAACTTGACCCAACCATGCTCCATGCCTCGGCGTTCCCTGATCCAGGTGAGAAACCCCCAGATGTCTCTAGCACTGCCACCTCCTCCCAGCGACCTCCTACACTGCTCTGACCAAATATACCAAGCCATAGGACACTCAAAGAATAGGTGACCCATGGATTCGTCCTCCACTCCACACAATACACACTTCGGGTCAGGGATCTGCACCCAAAACTGAGAAGTCTGTCCTTCGTCAGCAACCTGCCTAATAACAGCTTGTAGGAACATAACTGCATTTTGCGAGCAATCCCCTTTCCCCAGATAAAGTCGTACTCCGCGATCCTATCCTGAGGGGTCCTAACCAGATTGTAACAGCTTTTGAAGCGGAGTATCCCTGTCCCTCCATCAATATCTGGTGGGTACCATCTCCAGGAATCAGCAGGCTGGCTAGTATCAATAGTGACCTGTCGGATCTCCTCTCCAAAATGTGCCGTATACGGTAATCCTCAGGTCTCCAAGTCCCATCTCTGATGATAAGATTGCATTTCAGCCCTCTGCCTGCCTCTCTGCCCATCTGGTCACCTAAGGACTCCAAAAGGGACCTATTGTCCATCCATGGATCGAGCCATAGATCAGTGTTCGCCCGTCCTTAATGATCTGACATATAGCAGACTGAAGAACAGGTCTGCACCAAAGAATAGCCTTAAATGGTACCGAAAAATTGTTATCGATCTGACAGGACCAGAAATTCCTCCGCCTCAAATATCTGTTAGCCATCCCCTCTGCCCAAAGAGATCCGCCCTTGATGAACTGCCAAGCAATCTTCACCCCCGAGGCCTCCCTGACAGAAAGCAGTGGTCTCAACCCAATCCCCCTTCCTCCCGAGGGCGGCAGAGTTGTTCCCAGGAGATCGCATGCATTCCCCTTCGCCAGATAAAATTTGCACATAAGCGCTCCACCTTCCGGATAGTGGCCACCGAAATCTTAATCGACTGCAACCAGAACATAACAATACCAGAAATGATAGACCTCACCAGCTCAATACGACCACCAAAAGAGAGTCCAGCTGCCTGCCAACCTTTCACCCTCCTCTGTGCAAATTCTACCAGGCTGTGGCAATCCAGATCCCTAGCATAATTGATCGTCAGCGGTACCCCCAGGTACTTTACCGGAAGGTCACCTTTCTCCACTCCCAAAGCAAGGGCCCCTTCCTCCTTGGGGGAGCACCGAGAGCTGAAATAAACCCTGCTCTTCTCCCTATTCAGCTGAAGCCCAGACAACCGCCCAAACTCCTCCATAATCTCTGACACCGTACGCATCCCCCGTATAGATGGATGTAAGAGCACCAAGAGGTCGTCAGTATAGATCAGGTAGGACACCACTGGCTTGACAAGCCTTAAGAGAGGGACAATCTTCCTACTATGCACAGCCAAATTTATCAAGCAAGTGAAATACTCCATCACGAGCGTGAACAGGAACGAGGAGAGAGGATCTCCCTGCCGAAGGCCCCTGTTGTTTCAGAAGAATCCATATGGAGTACCCTGGATAAGGACCGAGAAGGTAGGGGAGCAGATGCACTCCCTCACCTTGCCACCCACATCTCGTCAAAGCCCATGGCTCGCATAAGGTGGCAAAGGAAGTCTCTGTTGACCGTGTCATAAGCTTTCCTCAGGTCAAGCTTCACACAGGCCTTCATCTCCCATGGTTTATTGAATTCTCTCACCATCTAATGGGCCAGCAAGCTGTGCTCTGCAATGGATCTACCCTTAATGAATGTCGCCTGATTAAGTGAGACCAGACCCTGCATAATCCCCTCCATGCGTTGGCACATAAGGTGTGTAATTATCTTGTAAAGATAGTTACAGCACGCAATAGGTCTAAAGTCGGCGAGGGATGTCGCGTCCTCCTTCTTTGGAATCAGGGTCAGAAAGGTGTGGTGAAGCTCCTTCAGCAACTTTTCCTCAGTGAAGAACTCATGCACCGCCTCCAGGACTGGGGGCTTAAGCAAGCCCCAGTGTCGTTTATAGAACCCGCTAGAGAAGCCATCAGGCCCGGAGGCCTTGGAGGGATCCGCCTTCATCACAATAGCCTCCACCTCCTCCATACACACTGGAGCCAACAGCAGGCTGTTCCCATATGGTGTCACCAGCCTCTTTGTGACTAGATCTGGGAACGTGGTGGAGTAGTCTGACTGATGATATAGCTCTGAGTAGTACCTAACTGCCTCCTCCTAAATCTCTACCGGATTACCAACAAGCCTGCCCTCGCCATTAAGGAGCCTGGGATGCTACTTTTGTGCTGTCTGGTACGGATCACATCGTAGAAGAACCTGTTGCATCGGTCCCCATCCTTGAGCCAGGAACACTTGGCCCGTTGGGCCGCGCTGATCTCCTACTGAAGCCTCAGGATGTTGACCTCCGCAATCAGGTCCTTCTCCCTGGCCGCCAACTCACCACTCATCATGTCTGCCTGCAAGGCTTCCGGAACCTCCCGAAGAGAAGCCTCCTTATCCTCCAGGAAAGACCGTGGCAGCATCTTAACCCAGTTCCGAATGGCTCTCTTCGACCGTTTGAGTTTCTGTACCATGCGAAACTGAGCCGTGCCCTCCTAAGTATGTTGCAACCCCGCCATAACTGCCTTCTCATAACCAGCAGAGAGGTACCAGCTATTGTTGTACCGAAACGGACGAGCTTTCCAAGTGGGCCTCTCAGAGAAGCCTACCCGGATAGGAGAGTGATCACTGGTCCCAGCAGCAAGTCCCTCAGCCACGTAGTTCGGGAAGCAGCGAAACCATTTACTATTTCCCAAAGTCCGGTCAAGTTGACAGGCGATTCTGTTGCAAACCGTCTTATTGTGTCAGGTCCAGATGTGTCCCGCCCTCTCCAGTCCGGTCCGGACTGGAGGAGACACCTCTGAAAGTCGTACAGGAACTGGTCAGACACCGGGCGCCCCCCCCCCCCCCACCTTCTCTCGTCGATGTAGCATTGCGTTTGAAGTCCCCCATAAGTAG
Organism: Iris pallida; assembly: GCA_029216955.1. NCBI lineage: Eukaryota > Viridiplantae > Streptophyta > Magnoliopsida > Asparagales > Iridaceae > Iris > Iris pallida. The sequence goes on along the minus strand of JANAVB010013011.1, from coordinate 53,980 downwards.
CAGAGGTAGATGCAGCTGCTCGGCCATACGTCCTACTCGAGCAATGTCTCCCCACAGGGTCTCACGGAGCCTCCTGTCGTTGTGCCCATAGACCGCACCAAGTATGAAGTGGAATCCTCCTTTATTCACAAAGGAGATGCCAATAAGCTGCTCTGTCATCAGGACCTGTTCTCCCTCCCAACTATCTCTGTTCTATCTAACCCAGATCCTAGCCATATCGCATAGGTCCAGGTTGTGTATATGCCCCCAGTTTGCAGGTGTCCTGCGAGATAGCATCGTCGTCCCCCTAATCTTCGTCTCTAGCAGGATCGAGATGTCATACTTCTTACGCTTCAAGACTCCACCAATCTCCTTTCATCTCCCAAGGGAACACCCTCCACGAATGTTCCAGGAGAGGACCAACATTAATTAACTAATGTGGGGGTCCCCCTGAACTCCATCTAGACTAACACCCGAGGAAAGTGTCTCATCCGTCAAATCTATGTCCTCCACCATCCCGGAAGTCAGGGTAAGGTGTGTCTGTATCCTGGATAGCGTCACGGACCAATCTGGGTTGGCCTCGATCTGATCATCGAGTCCACCCGGAGGGTGCTTATCCTCCAGTGTGGACGGGGAATGCCTCTTCCTGCTATACACCTTTTCCACCAAAGAGGCAACCATCCCGTTCTGTCCGCTAACTAGGGTCGTCATACCCCTGGTCACCATGCTCCTCTGGGGCGTGAATTCAACCATCGCGCCATGCGAACTCTCCTGTCTCGGCAAGGTGTCCGACTCCGGCCTGCCGGCTACCTCCATCAGTGTATCCTCCTCCGCTGGCCTGCCTACCGTTGCCGCTGCGGTGTTGGGACTGGACCCCATCTCCGGATCCTCCACCTCCGTCCGTGCCCCCGGGGTCCTAGCTGTCTCCTTCCCTCCGTTCGTGCAGGCACTAGGTAAGTGACAAAAACACTCACAAAGGGAACACATTGGGGGAACCCAGTCATACTCAACTGCCTGTGTTAGGACCTCTCCGGACGCCACTTGGTACTCAAGGAGTCTCGGGAGCTTCATCCCAGCCTTTATCTCCACAAATATCCTAGCGTACATCAGTCAAGTGCAGAAAGCCGTAGCCTCATCCGCCTTGATCGGCTTGCCAACCAGACTGTCCAATCTCATAGCAGAGGGATGCTCCAATATTTGACTGAAAACTCAGGGAAGCGAATCCAGACAGGTATCACATTCAGAACCTCCTTCTCACATCTTAGCTCAGGAGTCCATTCCTTCAGAATGATAAGTCTCCCATTAAAGGACCAGGGCCCTCCTTGTATAATCCTGGTCACATCCTCCGCCATATCGAATTTCACAAAGTAGAAGCCATTCTCTCTGGAGAATATCTCCATGCTCCCCTTAGGGTGCCATACACGCTCTACATACCCCCGGATCTGTCCATAGAATGGCTTGTTGTCCAGCACATACACCACCAGCGTGTTCTTCCAGAATGTCGTTACCTCAGCAATCTCATCTGCCGGGAAGAATGCCCAGAGGCCACCTCCCACCTTAATCGGTGGCACATACTCCATCGACACCGGGCTATTGGGCCCCATCGGCATGCAAACGTCCTTCCAAGATTTGGGTCTAGTGGGCATTGGTGAACGTACGGGGTGTGGCACAGGAATGCGCCGGACTCTGTCTTCCTACCGCCCAAGCAATACCTTTTCCTTTTTCTGCAGCTGTCACCTTGGGCCGCCATCCTGTCTCCGTGCTTTCCGATCCACCCCCTGGCCGCCGGGAGCCTCCTTGGCCGTTTAACGGCCTACTAGTGTTCCGACCAAAGCCCGTCCGACCCGTGGTCTGCGTCAGGACCCCTCTTCTCCCTCCCTAACGACGTCTCGCCACCGTAGTCCAGCCTTCGTCCTCGCCTCGGCCGTCATGGGTCCCAGAACTGGACCCGAATTCGAACGTCGGAGCATTTGACATGTCTGATGCATTGGTCGTTGGCTCCCCCCTCCTCCTCACTGCCCCACCGCCTGGAGAGGGTCCGCCCGACCCCCCCCAGGCTGCTGGTTCCCCGCCCGCCGCTGCTGCCGCCTGGTCCTCCGCCGCCCGGCCCTCCACTGCTGCCGCCTGGTCTCGTCCTATATAAAATTGGTATCACAACCCTAGCCTAGGGATAATTTACATAGATTGACCTTAGGGAACAATTGGAAGAAAATAAAATAAGTACCACGAAGACTTGTTAAAAAAATTAATGACCTATTAAACACCAAATTTCAATAAATAAAATTATGTATTAATACATAAATAAATTTAATAATAATACTAAACAAAAATTGATTAGGACTTGGCTCTTGGAAATTAACTCGGACATGGACTTGGTTAGATGGTCATGCATCATTGACAAGATAGTTCATATAATACAATTGAATGTAGGGACGATTACATAGAGGATATCACCTTATTGACATGACCCCAATACACTAAAAATCCTAGCAGTCGACTGAGGAGACTCAAGAGGCTCGGTATATGGAGCCTTCAGAAGAAGATGGTGAAGACGACAAACGTAGAGATAGCCAATCATTGGACTGTTGGTACCACATCACGGTATGCATAGTGCTTCTTCCACCTCCACACCCCACCGATACCACCGTGGAGTTATAATGAGTTTTCAGGAGCCTTCATGTTTGACGCTTATACCATTTTAGTGACCACCAACATTGTCATCTTGGGACACATCAACAGGAGCATCTACTTCGGACTTCTAGCTTGCCTCATTCACTAGGTGGTAAAATCTTCAAAGTTGGGGAGAATGATACATGATCATCCAACCAAGTCCACGTCCGAGTCAATTTCCAAGTCAACGGTCCTAATTGAATTTAGTTTAGGATTATTATTAAATTTAGTTATGTAGTAATTCATAATTTTAGTCATTTTTTTTTCTTTTAAAAACCAATGCCGATAGACGACTCCACCCAACCTTGGCCCGGAGGCCGTGGCCACCGCCACCCAGCCACCTCCGTGGGAGGGAGGGCTCGAACCCGGCCCTCATCCCCGGTGCACGGTGGTGTTACCAGTACACCACGACTCGATGTGCATAATTTTAGTCATTGAGTTGTATTAGGATTGGGTTTATTTTGTGAGCCTAATCCTGAGTCCTAGTTACGTTAGGTTTGGTTTATGTCTTAAGTCTTAGTTAGATTAGGGATTTTCTTTTCCTATAAATAAGTATGTACATGAACACTTTTAATAAGAGAAGTTAGAAAAGAAAATAAGATAAACTTATTTATTGAATTTTGGTGTTTGATCTAACTTCTTAGGAATAGAAATCTCAAATTTTCCCAAATCCAAAGTTTTCGATTTATATTTTGCTTGCGTTTGCTTGAGCTCGTTATCACCTCGCATATCACCGCCTTATTCGTCGTTATCTTCGTCGTTTGCTCACGGTAACTTCATTCCGATCTATTTTCATTGTTAGATTTTGTGATTTATTATAATTGTGGGTAAGTTTGTATAATAATCGTTCGCAAACGTAAAAGCTTCCGCTAGTTCATAAAATCCTAAATTTTACATAGTCCAAATAAGGTAGTTTATTTTCCTTTGGGACTCGTCCTACATCAAATGCCTCATCCATTTTATTACAACTGGAGAAATCATGTATGTCATTTCTTAGAAGCAGAGCATGTAGCATAAAAAAATATACAAGTGAACAGGAAATGGCAATACTACTCTTATGTTTAGATAATCTCATTGATATACAAGTTGAAAGATCATCCACATGGCCGATGGTCAAGATTGCAAAAAAAAAAAAGGCTAAACCTAGTGCAAATACAAGAAAATAGTTGAAATGAGGAATACAATTTGGACTGTAAAATTTAGGATTTACTACTCTTATGTTTAGATAAGCTCATTGATGTACAAGTTGAAATGGCAATACTACTCTTATGTTTAGATAAGCTCATTGATATACAAGTTGAAAGATCATCTACATGGTCGGTGGTCAAGATTGCAAAAAAAAAAATATTTAAACCTAGTGCAAATACAAGAAAATAGTTGAAATGAGGAATACAATTTGAGGACATTCCACAAGGGTAGTGAATTAGGAAAGTACTAGTACTGACCTTTTCAAATAATAAAGAAAGAGAATGTGGAAACTCTCCTGTTGCTATAATAAGGAACATCAGGAAAGGAAGTGATAATAGACCATTGTAGAACATCAACTCAACTGATGACAGCCCATCCTCTGCACCTGACTTCTCCACCAATACCAAATACATCGTCTACATTCATCACAAGATAACAGTTCGTTGAAAATAAGTTAGGGCTCCACAAAGGCAACCATCTTCAAATAAAAATTCAACTAAACTGTCCAAGGGTGCCTCAAATAACCTGGAAGAGAACTGAAGTAAGAGCCATGCTGTACCCAAAGAGGTCAAAAGAAAAATCCCCAACTGCAGCTATTATGCAACCAATAGCAGTAAATATAACTGAAAGAGATACCTGCAAGTTGATAGGTAACGCAGTGAAGAGACGTCAAAAACTAATTAAAAATAATGATTGGGGCAGAAGAGTCGCATACAGTGTATATTATATTAAACATTTCTAACACTGTGCATGGCATGATGGATGATAATTTGACTTCATAGGTCTCCTAGTGAGACTAGGAAATGCATGAAAGATTACAAAATGTACAACCTTTTACAGCTATAAAGAATAATATATTATCATGATGATGCAGTAGATAGTACATGCCTACACTCAATCTTGCAGGAAAATCTTGGGGTAAAGACTTTGTTGTTGTTAATGATGTTGCTATTATCATCAGAAAGAATTAGAGGACAATAGAACAAGGCCAACACTTGAAAATACTTTTTCAGTTCTATAGTTTGGCACATTTGGAAAGAATGAAAGAATAAGTTCTTAATGGAGAAGAACCAAACAAAGCCAAACTATGCTATCAAATCAGAAGCTTTGCAAGGAAAGTTGCCTTTTCCTTCTCTTTGAACTCCCACTGAACCAAGACTACGTAATTTGAAGTACCAAAAAATCATGTTTCTCCAGTAAATAAATAACATGAGAATGTAGGTTCCACTAGTACAAACATCTAAGTGTCCTTTGTTTCACCGAACATTTTAATTGAGATATGACGGGAAGTTGCAACTACAAAGCTATTGTATCTAGATTAACAAATGAAAGCATGATATAATTCATCATCAGACTATCAGAAGAGATTCAGAGAAGTCCATGTTTCACATTAGAGATAGGTCAACCTATCAGAGTTTCAGTAAGCACCTTAAAGGCTATAGTGCCTCTTCTTTTTCTAGATCTCCTAAGATTTGTGACGAAATAGTGATGATAGATGAAACATGTTGGGTCATGAACTTTCAGGTCATGTCCTTTGACTTAGGTTTCATCAGTGACATGGTATTCTGGGAAATATTGATCAACTAGGTATGAGGGATGAAGATAACAATATATACAACAAACATAGAACATCTTTTTTGAAGTTTCAAGACACTTAGCGCCAACAAAATCGAAGTAAATTTGACAAAGTATTATTCTATTTGTCGCATGGTATAAATATTCAAATAGATTTGATGATGCAGGCACGAAAAATAGCCTCAAGATGCAAAACCAACATAAAGTCAGGGCCTGCATAAATTCTTGTGAGTTGCCGATTCCCCTTTCTATTACCATCATGATTACCAGAACAGCCGAAGGATGCATAATTCACTGGAGCAGGACAATGCTTAAGGTGATAGTGTTTACCTGTAATGGTGGCTTCCCTTTTCCAGAGAAATATCCAGCCACCAAGACAGCAAGTGGTGTAAGCCGCTTTAATGCAATATACATTGGAATATTTACACCCTTTAGACTTGCTAATGCAAATGCTACATTCGCATTATAGAACACTGAGACTGGGAGAAGTTTCTTGGCAGTGGCCATGTTTAAACTTTTTGATTTTGTGTATCCCATCACCCGGCCGAAGTGTATAAGAAGGGTTGTACCTAGTTGCTGAGAAGAATTGAAGAACATAACAGATATATATCATGTTAGTAATATAAAATTAGAATCTAACCTACGCTGTTTCTCGTGATATCAGCACCTGTACGGTGAGAAGAGTCATGGAGTAGGCATACTGCATGAGAACTGCCTTATTGATAAAAACCATGGTCATGGAAGCAACTCCATAAGAAAAGGCTGCAATCAAGCTGCAAGTAAATAGCAAACAAATGCATGATTCAACTGTTCATCAGACTACTTATCAATCATTAAGGCAAGAGAAAACAGTATTCTAAAAAGCAGACAATTAGCAATAATCAGCCTGTCCAATTAAACAGAATAAGCAGGTGAAGGACTAGGTAGAATTTCCAGGTGCACACGTACTCCCAATTAAGATGTCGCCTGATCCACTTGAGAGCATAATAATCACTTAATATATAAGGTTAGTATCAAACAGAAGGTCCCTAGAGGTGTAGTGTAAAACAAAAGCATTTGGAAAATTAAAGAATTAGCTAGAACACAGAGAGGAGATCAGTGTATTATAATTCAAAAGAAAATCATTTATGTCCTAATAGGGTTATCACCTATTGGAATACAAATTTATAACCCTCACCACAACTCTAGAGTTTTGGTGCATTGTATCAGCATTAAAAAGCCAGGTTCTATTTCTTGGGGGCGTGTTTAAACTGATTTTAACAATTATATGACTGCACGAATCCATCTACCTGTTGGGGTGGGTTCCCTTCCTATGCGGAAGACAGCCAGAAATGCGATGAGCGCCATCTGTAGCTTGGGAAGTCGAGGGAGTCGACGGCGCTCAAAATGCAGCCGAATCAGCCAAAAGAGGATATGACCAGAATTCCGGATGATAACACTGGGTCAAGGCAACCAGAAATCTAGTTTGGCAGAACCGGAATTCCAGTCCTGATCGGCAGTTGGTGTAGAGGTCAGTTTGGACTAGTTTCCGATGATCAGGGTAGTTCCAGATTTGAGAAACTTTGAGAGATGTTATATTAGGGTTTCTCAACCCAAATTGGAGTAATTATAGACAAGAATTTTTGCAACATTCAATAGAACGGGAGAGAGGTGATTTGGGAGAGATCAAAGAAGACTTCGGAGGAGATCGTTCGAGGAGATCCGTATCAGATCATCTTCGTGTTCTCGCTCTTTGTAACTTTGTTCGACCTCCATTTGTATTCATTTTCCATTTTTAAGTAGTTATTGTTGATTCTTTCTCGAATCGGTGGGAGAAGTTCGGTAGAAGTGTATTATTCTATTTCCATTATTAGAGGCGTTTCCAGGTCGGACACCGTCGTCCCATTGTTTTCTCCCACCTTGGACTTCCACGTTAAAATATTGTGTTTGCAATTGTATGGATTGTGATTTGTGGTTTTGTGATTGTGGATTTGCATGATGGTTCGTTATTCACTCCTCAAGGAGTACTTTCAGTCGGAAACGGTTTTAATTCCACAGTGTTTCGTCATACGCTCCCAACAAAGTGGTATTAGAGCAACGGGCTAAGGCGTCACGTGTTTGACTAATTGACTGAAAGGCAAGATGGAAGTGAACAAGTAATATTTGTACGTCAAGATGATGCATCTAGCAGTATTTGCGTCCGAGATGCTCAAAGATAAACCTAAAGAGGATTGTGCGTTCGAGTATTAGTAGGTATAGTTGCATAATGCATATGGTAGTCTGTAGTTGATAATGTTTATAATCACATTGCAGTGAGAATGCAACAACTCGATGATAGACGTTAGAGTCCTTATATGCCAAGAAGACTGGCATCAATAAGTTGTTTCTTGTAGAATGGAATAAAATAGATGATTTTTTATTGAAGAGAGACTACACATATATATAGGAGAGGCTAGCCTCCTCTCCTATTACTCTAAGCAATGTGGGACTAAAGCCCAATAGCTAATAACTCTAATATAACACTTAACACCCTCCCTCAAGCTGGAGCATAGATGTCAATCATGTCCAGCTTGTTACATAAAAATTGAACCCGGAAACCCAGAAGAGGCTTTGTGAAGATATCAGCTATCTGGTCGCCGGTCCGCCCATGTTGAAACTTTATCACTCATTTTGTATATTCATCACGAACAAAATGAATGTCAATTTCAATATGCTTCGTCCGTTCATGAAATACTGGATTGGTGGCAATGTGAATAGCAGATTGGTTATCACACCATAGGTCTGCCACTTGAGATCCTGCGTCTTCTCCCAGTTCTTGTAGGAGATGCTTCATATATAATATCTCTGACGTGCCATGAGCAATAGCTCGATATTCTGCTTCCGAGCTTGAGCGTGCTATCACACTTTGTTTTTTGCTTTTCCATGATACTAGATTTCCGCCAACAAATACTGAGTAGCCAGATGTAGACCGTCTATCTGTCAAACTTGTCCCCCAGTCAGCATCAGTAAAACACTCAATGTGAGTGTGTCCATTATTCTCCATTCGAATTCATTTCCCTGGATTCTTTACTAGATAACACAAAATTCTGAGAACTGCCTGCCAGTGTGGAACTCTTGGAGAAGCCATGAATCTACTTGCGACGCTTACTGCAAAAGAAATATTCGGACGCGTCATAACTGTTAAGTAGTTGAGTTTTCCAACCACTCGACGATACTGATCTGGATTGGTCATCAGGACCCCTTCGTCTTGAAGTAATTTTGCCCCTGGATCCATAGGTGAGTTTGCTTCCTTTGCTTGCATCATGCCTGCATCATTTAGTATATCCAGTACATATTTTCTTTGAGACATTACAATGTCCCGTTTATCCCGTGTGACTTCAATGCCCAAGAAATAGTTCAAGGATTCCATATCCTCGGTTTGAAATTGTTCTCCAAGAAACTTCTTGAGACTTGCAATACCCTGGCTGTCATCTCCCGTGATTACAATATTATCAACGTAGACACCAAGAAGTATTCTTCCAGCAGATGTGTGTCGATAGAAGATTGAATGGTCCTTCTTCGACTGACACATTCCAAATTGAGTAACCACCTGTGTAAATCTACCAAACCATGCACGAGGTGATTGTTTCAGGCCATAGAGGGCCTTCCTTAGACGACACACCTTACCCTCCCTTGCAACGAATTCGGGAGGTTGCATCACATATACTTCTTCATCAAGATCCCCGTGGAGGAAAACATTTTTTACATCGAGTTGAAGTAAAGGCCAGTCATAGCGAATGGCCAAGGCCATGAGGACACGAACGGACGTCATTTTGGCCACAGGAGAAAAAGTCTCGAAGTAATCCTCACCATAGGTTTGAGAGTAACCTTTGGCCACCAGACGAGCTTTCAATCGGTCAAGAGTGCCATCCGGTTTTACCTTAATCGTGAACACCCATTTGCAGCCGACTACCTGTTTACCATGAGGTAGGTCGACTAAGTCCCAGGTATGATTCTCCTGGAGAGCCTTCATCTCCTCGTGCATAGCAGCACGCCAACCAGGATGTCGGAGACCCTCCTCAGCGGTCTTGGGAATCTGAATCCCATCAATAGTAGCTACCAGAGACTGAGTGTGACTGATAAGTCCTTTGTAGTTGTTAACATACAAGGGATGATCTCGACATACACGACGAGGACGTTCTGGAGGCGGAATCGTCGGAGCTGCTGGCGGAATTGGTGGAGCTGCTGGAGGGACAGATGGAGGCAACTCACTGGAGCCGGAGCTGCTGGTGGAACCAGAGGAGGAAGATTCTGTGGTTGATGTCGTTAATGTCTGAATCGGTATATGTGGACCATCATCCTAGGAGACTGGCTCGATAAGGGAGGGCACCTGTACGGGGGGTTGTTGTGTTTGAAGAGGAAACAACAAAAATTCTTCTTCGGGATAGATCAGGGGAGCCGGACCTGTTGATTGGGGGAACGGAGGAAATTTTGTTTCGACAAAGGTAACATCCCGAGTGAAAAAATATCGCTTTAAGACAGGAGAGAAACACCGATACCCTTTCTGATCTTTAGGATACCCAAGAAAAATACATTGTATAGCTATGTTGTATTGGGCGCTAGGCGAGGCGAGGCGACAGCCTACCCGCCTCGCCTAGGCGCGCCTAGGCGTCCGTCCAGGTCAGATGATTATGTACTGAAAAAAAATGCAATATAGTAGACATGGCAGTTATGTACTTATGTATAATTTATGTACTTATAAAAGTATAAGATACTAAGAAGCAACAATATAGCAGTATAAAAGATCAATTGATTTGCCAAGAATAGTTGATAACTAATATACACAATTAATATTAACATGAACAGTTGATAAATTTGTATGTACTTATAACAATATAAGATATTAGGACGCCATCTCCGCCTTTCACTTCCCCTGGTCGACCCTAGGCATCCGCCTAGGCGCCCATCGCCAGACACAGAGATAATTTCTCCTGGTCGAGGCGCCCTCCCTTCAACCTGGACGCCTAGGCCGCCTAGGCGCGCCTAGGCGTCGCCTGTAACAACATAGTTGTATAGCCTTAGGATCCAATTTAGAAAGGGTTGGTCGGATATCCCGAACATAGCATAAGCAACCAAAGATGCAGGGAGGCAGAGATAACGGCTCTCTTCCAGGAAAGAGCCTAGAGAAGGGAGTGCTACCATGGAGAACTGACGACGGCATGCGATTAATAAGATAACAAGCTGTAAGGACCGCATCCGACCAAAATCTCTTGGGAGTACGTGCTTGAAACATAAGAGTACGTGTTGTTTCCAATAAATGACGATTCTTGCGTTTGGCTACACTATTTTGTTGTGGTGTGTACGCACAAGAGGTTTGGTGGATGATGCCGTTGCTGGCCAGATGTTTATCAAGATCACGAGATAAATACTCACGACCATTGTCACTCTTAAAGGTTTTGATTCGAAGACCAAATTGTGTAGTTATCTCGGCATGAAAGTTACACCAGATGTTAAATAATTCAGCACGACTTTTCATTAAATAAATAAAAGTGACACGTGAGTAATCATCGACAAACGTGACAAAGTACTTAAAACCCATTACAGATTCAGTCGGACAAGGTCCCTATATATCAGAATGCACCAACTCAAAAGGAGCGGTTGCAAGATTATTTAGACTCACCGGATAAAAAACCCGATGATGCTTAGCTAAACTACATGGCTCACAATGAAAAGAAGAGGGAATAGCTAAAGATGGGTACATTTTCTGGAGAACTAGAGACGACGGATGACCTAACCGACAATGTAACTCGACCGGATCAAGTGTCATGCTTACACAAACAACAGAAGGAGTTGCGTCAAACAGGTACAAGCCTCCAGCCACATGCCCCTTACCAATAGTCTTCCCAGTTGTCAGGTCCTGAAAAACACAATTATCAGGAAAAAAGGTTACCGAGCAATGAAGTTCACGAGTAAGTTGACTGATAGAAAGTAAATTGAACGAGTTCCCAGGAGTAAGTAGAACAGAGGTAACTGACAGTCCGGGAGAAAGAGTGGCACTTCCACGGCCGCGGACTGCCAGAGAACCGCCATTGGTAACAGTAATGCCAGAAGCACGACGGACAGGTACATAATCATGTATCATACCTGCGTCACCAGTCATGTGTGAGGATGCACCAAAGTCAATTACCCACTGCTTGGGTTTTACTATGCATGCTGCGGAATATCCGGCTGTGGAACCAGACGTTGATGCTTCACCACGACGTTGAGCCTGGAACTCAAGAAATTCTGCGTAAGAATCGTCGCTCATCTGAACCGAACGAACGCTATTATCAGTAGCATCCGAAGTAATATTGGCAACAGGAGCTTTAGGGCACTGCCACTGGAAATGTCCCTGTTGGCCACAGTGGAAGCATGTTCGTAGTCGTCCCCCATCACGACCACCATTGCCGCGTCCGCCATCGCGACCATAAGTCCGACCACCTCGTCCACCACGTCCACCACGAACGCCAGGACGAGCAGCGCTACCAAGGGCAGATCAATCAGCAGGAGTATCTCCCGGAGTAGTCTCAACCACCTTTGCGGCCCGAAGAACACGGAAGTAGGCCTCCATCAAAGATGGAACATCAGATCCAGCAATGATCTGGGATCGAGCAGAGTCCGCATCAGGACGGAGAGATGCAAGATATGCCATAACATGAAGCTGCTCGCGTTGAGCCCGAGCTTCATTGATATCCGCCGTCAGAGGAAGAACACGATCAATTTCATCCACCATAGCCTTGAAGGATCGGAAGTGGTCCTTATGAGGCTTGTCTCCTTGAGTTGCTCGGTAAACGCCAACAACCGAGTCGTATATGCGAGACAAGTCGTGTTTTCCATCAAACGCCGTTGCTAGGACCTCCCATAGCTCCTTGACCGTGTCCGTGTTTTGAACCATGTCCTCGACGGACGGTTCCATGGAGTTCATCAACTGTGTAAACAGTCGACTATCATTCGTCTCCCACTGTTCAAATGTGGGATCAGTCGTCGCCGGAGGGCTGTCAGTCAAATGTTTAGATAGCCGCATCCCACGAAGTGTTTTCTCAACTTTCTTCCGCCATGTTGAGTAACCATCTGGACCGTCCAATCGACGGTCGACAAGTCGAGTCGAAGAGATCGTCGTGCCAGTGCTCGTCGTGTTGCTGACACCGTTACCATCATCTGCCTTCGAATCTGTCATCCTGAAATGGAAGCAACCGTCGCAAGTTTTTTCCAACCCCAAAAATCACACCAACTTTACGAATGTGCTATAAACGTGGTCAACACCGTCGCGCACATAGAAAGTAAACACGTCAAGACACAGAAGAAAACACGATCATTCTCTATGTAGATTTGGATGTGAAGATTAGGGTAGAAAAATCATTTGTTAAGTCCAAACGACTTAATCTATGAATAAAGCATTGGACCACTGACTTTTTTCTTCTTTTTTTTCTTTCTTTTTTTCCTTTTTTTTAAACTAGGGTTCGGAGGGTGTGTGGTTGCTGATGGAAAATGTTAGGGTTTTGAGCCATCGTGGGTGATCCGGGTGTCTGCACAGCATATCCGGGACGTGGGGGGATCCGGGTGTCTGCAGCAGATCCGGGGGTGTGGGGGAGCCGGGTGTCTGCACAGCAGATCCGAGAAGGGGGATAGAATCGGGGGTCTGCACAGCAGATCCGGGTAGGGGGGCTGGATCGGGGGGGGGGGGGGGGGGGTCGGCGAAGAGGGGGGCAGCAGGGGGGTCGGCGAAGGGGGGGTGACTGGGGGGGGGGGGGCGCTGGACAACAAGGGGGGTCGGCGAAGGGGGGGGCAGCAGGGGGGTCGGCGAAGGGGGGGAATTTTTTTGTTGTGAAATTTTTTTTTTCTTCCTTCTATGGCTCTGATACCATGTAGAATGGAATAAAATAAATAATTTTTTTATTGAAGAGACTACACATATATATAGGAGAGGCTAGCCTCCTCTCCTATTACTCTAAGCAATGTGGGACTAAAGCCCAATAACTAATAACTCTAATGTAACACTTAACTTTTCTGATCCGGCAGATGATGGATATGAAGTACAAGGACGTCACACCGATTGTGGATTATGTTAATAAGTTTTGGGGTTTGTTTGATCAGTTGTCGGCAATGCTACAACTTCGACGATAAGATACAAGGACTATGGTTGTTGGGTACACCGTCGAACTCGTGGAAAACCGTACAAGTATCCACGATCACTTATGCTTTAGATAGTATTGTTACTTTGGAGTTCGCCAACACTTAGGTGTTGAATGAGGAGATGCAGAAGAAATCTCAGGACACATCTTCATCGTCACAGTACGAGGCACTAGTGTCCGAAAACATGGGGAGAAGTAACGTCAGAGGTTCAGGAGGCAGAGAGTCATAGAGTCAGAGACGAGCAAGAAGAAATCCAATGCTCGGTATGAGAATTCTGAGTGCTATCATTATGGTAAGAAGGATCACATTAAAAGAAACTGTTTCGCACGGAAGAAAGAGAAAGGTGACAAAGGAGAAGCAAAACAACAAGAACAATGCAGTCACAGCGTCAGAAGGTAAAATCATCATTATAGGTAACGAATTAACCATGAACCTTGCCTACGATGATATTACTTGGTTGGACAACTCGGGGGCTTCCGCATACATCTCTCTCACATAATGCCATAGTTTGCATATACTCAACAAGAGAGGCAAATTGTGATGTTCTGAAGGTAATTGTTATTCAAGATCTTTATATGAAGACCAACACTAGAGTTACGTCGTTCCTTAGGGGTGTTACCATATTTTTGACATTCGCTTCAACCTTATATCAATTGTCAAGAAGGATTTTTCAGTCTCCTTGAAAAAGATTAGTAGAAGGCAAGCAAGCAAAAAATGACCTTTATTTTATGGAGGGGAGTGTATGCACATTAGGTCAATGCAGTCAAAATGCTGCGTCTACCGAGTTTTGGTACGAGTATAGCTTAGCCAAATGAGTAATAAGAGGATAAGCTACTCGGCAAACAAAAAAGATGCTTCCAGGTTTGAAATTTACAAAGTTTGAGAGATGCATGTGTTGCATGGGAAGAAAAGAGAACATGGTGTCATTTCAGAGTCACGAGTCTTCAGGAAAGTCGGCATTGCTTGAGTTAGTTCACTCGGATGTTTGTGGTCAGTGAAAGTAAGAACACTTGCTTGAGTTAGTTCACTCGGATGTAATTTTTCCAGAAAACTTTAGGTCTATGTTATAAAGACCAAGGATCGGGTGATGGTACATTTAAGGAATGTAGATGTGTTCGCTCCGATAATGTAGATGTGTATATCAGTCCCTTTGATGCATATTTCAAATAGCAAGGAATTTGGCATGAAAAAACTCAGTCTTTGACGCCTCAGCTCAATGGCGTAGTATAACGAATCAGTTGGATACTTGTGGAGAGGATGCAGTATTTGCTATCTGAAACAAAGTTGTCGAATAGTTACTAAGATAAGGCTCTTTATAGTGATACTTATGTTATTAATATTTATCCTAGTGCTATGTTTCAGGGTGAGGTGCCTGATAAATATGGTATGACAAGTGGTAGTCATACAATCACCTGCGAGCATTTGGATACAAGGGCTTTGTGTATGTAGTAAGGGACGAGAGGTCCAAATTGGAGGTAAAGACGAGATAGTGCATCTTTGCCGTTACAGACATATATTGTTTACTTGTGCTAGTTTTTGTTTAGTATATATATTTGCTCCAGAATCTTGATTGGATAACTAACCTTACAGCTTAGACAACTCATCGCATGGTCAGCAAGCTTCATCTTTGGGATCAAGGTTCGTGGTCCTACACTTTTTTCTATTGTCTTATAGTCTGAACTGCATATTTTCATGTCATATGCTTTGCCAGTCTTTCTTAGTTGTATTTTAAATGATAATTATTGATTTGTGGATGTGAGATTTGAAATGACATAATTTAATGACTTACAAATATACACAATATACAATCGTTGATATTGCGATGTAGGCTGAATATAATCCTGTACTCGTACCCAATTTTTTTAGAGTGGGTCGTGACAATATGTACTTGCTTAAATCCTAGCTGGATAACATAACATGACAGCTTAGGCAACTTCTTTTCGTGATCCATAGTGAGACTAGTGTTGTGATCATATTCCTTCCCCTGAAGAATCATAGCCCGGAGATGCATACTCCACGATCATGTCTTCATACTATTCTTTTCTTAGCTCGTAGTTGGTAGATAATATTTCATATTTTTGCAGTTTATTTCCGACGTAGTGATGTATTGTTTTGGAAGATGATTAATGATATACATATAAGACTTCTAGGCATATTGTTGATATTCTTTCTTGTTCCGTGGAAGTTATATGGTATTGTAGACATGATTATTCATGTACTTGATGGATATAGACAATGAACTACAATGCTTGATGGGATTCTTAGGAGTAAATTCTATCGGGTGTCGTAGGTTGGACGTAGCACGGTTTCGTCCCAAAAGTAGGAGCGTATCCTGACAACGTTTTTGTGGTGACACATGCACGTCGAGTCTTCGCAAATAGTGTGATGTCGTGGTTAGTACTTAAGAATGTGGGGATATCGAAAAGCTCTGACGTGGACGATGTTGTAGTGATAAAGTACGTATTTGAGTCAAACTCAACTTTGGAGTTGACTTGCACATAGTCGGCTGGTACCCAGGGAGAAGGGTGGTTCATGAGACGGTGACTACTTGATGGTTGAAGACTAAAGATTGATGTGCTCATTGTGAAGGTCGGAAACCATGATGCAATGTGGTGATTGTTAGGATTTGTTTTATGATGTCCTTATTGGATTTGAACTTGTATAAGCAAAGGATTTTGAGACAATTTCTAACACGAACAAATTTCTTTAGGATATATACAAACTGATTGTGTTATCTCTAAAGTGGTAGTTGGAGCAAGTTATATAGCCAATAACCCCTAGCCTAGTGGTAGTGGTGAGGCGTGCGGCCTGAGTGGTCAGGAGATCGATTCCCAATAGAAGCGTTCGACATAAAAGTCAGGTATTTCAAGCATTCACATCCATCGGTCGCCACTCACAACAGCAGATCCTCTACTTCTTGGCGTCGCATCCTCACCGGTCGGCAGCTCGCTGAACCCCTAATTCGTCTTCGTCTGGGCTCGGGTGAGTCATCTCTCCTATTCGAGCGGTGGTCGAGGGACGACCTTCTCCTCCCATCTCCGGAAGTCCCTACGAATAGCTCCATCAGGGACATGTGCGACAACGATAGGACTTGGAACTGGGGGCGGGCATGGGGCATGGCTCGGCGCGGAGGCTTGTCGTAGCTTTAGCTGCCTCCGGCGTGGTGGTCGAGACGGACCCCGACTCCCTGTGGTGGACTCCGACTGCCAACAGGAGCTTTTCCCTCGCATCGGCGCGACGTGCGGTCCGTGTGCACGGTCCGGCATCCCCCATCATCGCTCTATTCTGGCAGTCTTGCATCCCTATGAAGTGGGCCATTTTAATATGGAGAGCGTTCCAGCATAAACTTTCCATCGACGACGTCCTTGCCACCATCGCTTCAGTTTAGCATCGGCTTGCCATTGTTGCACGGAGCGCCAGCCTGAAACAGCGGACCACATCCTCTCGTCGGGCGATCTCGCGGCGAGGTATGGCATTGGTTCAAGACTTCTTGCCTTCCGAACTCGGAGAGACGATGCTTCGACGACCTTTTATCCAGTTGAGGCAATGCTTCTCATGACCACCAGATAGTTGCCGCGGCCGTCACTTGGGTTATCTGGAAAAATCACAACAAAGGTATGAAGGGTATCGGTACAACAGTGCACAATTGATTACCGAAGTCAAAAGGCAGATTCACAAGGCGACTAGAAAGTGCAAGCACGTTGAGATGGAATTCTGGTCTCATTGTGATGTTTGGTGTTGAAGTCTTTTTGGGTAAGTTAGTTTGAGGCGTCTGCCTCGGAGCGGGTGTTCCATTTTGTTCCCCCGCTGCTTTTCTTTTTGTCAGGAGCTTACCTGCACAGTCATGTAACATTTTGCGCGTTTTTATTTTAAATGGCTTCGGGAGCAAAGGGAGAGGGCGATCTTGAGCGCGCGGCTTGGGTTCCTCCCCCGCGGCCGCCTGACCCTCTTGCCGGCGGGGGGAGGACTCGGGGAAAAAGGGGGGGCCGGCCTGCCCCCCGGTCGGCGGTAGTACCCCCCAGGCGGCGGGAGGGTGGCGGGAGGAAAGGCGGGGGGGGGGGGGGGGGGTGGGGGGGGGGGGGGGGGGGGGGGGGGTCGGACGGAACCCCCCGGAGCGGCGGCGAACGGCGGCGCCCCCCCAGGCGGTGAAGGGGGGCGGGAGCAAAGATGGGGGGTCGGGCGGACCCCCCGGAGCAGCGGCGTGCGGCGGCGCCCCCCAAGGCAGGGGGGGGCGGAAGCTATGATGGGGGGTCGCCAGGGGAGCCAGATGGAGGGAGGAGGTTGGACGACGGTTACGCGTCGCGTCGCCGCGTGGCGAAGGCCGGGGGAAATATAGGAGGCGGACAGGGACATGCTAGGGATCGACATCCTGCTGATAGGCGACAGGGCGGGTCAGGGGTGCGGCCATTGGCCCGTGGCCCTGTGGTGTCTGCAGGGAGGTCGGTGGGCTGGCGACCAAAGGCGACCGCGGCGGATAAGGGGAAGAGTAAGGTGGTCGATCTCAGCGATCAGGGACATCGGTCTCACCTTCCGGAGGTGGTCCACAGGCCACATGGGGCGAATACACGGCCGGCTGGAAGGTCTTGGGTAGATATCTGCAAACATGTGGGGCCGAAAACTCTCACTTCGATGGAGTATGTGCCACCGATCAAGGCAGGGAGGGGTTTCCGGACCTCGTTCCCTGCGGAGGAGATAGAGAAGGTGACAGCATACTGGGAGAACACTCTGGTTTTGTACGTCCTAGGCAACAAGCCATTCTACGGACAGATCCGAGGTTATGCAGCCCGTTGTAGTATTGAGTTCTTTGCTCGCGAGAACGGCTTCTACTATGTGAAGTTTGGTCTTGCGGAGGATGTCGCACGAATCCTCCAAGGCGGCCCCTGGACGTTCGACGACAGGCTTATCATTCTGAAGGAATGGACCCCGGATCTTAGATGTGAGAGGAAAGTCCTGAATGCCATCCCTGTATGGATTCGCTTCCCCGAGTTCCCTGTCCGGTTCTGGAGTATCCCTCTGCTGATGCGGCTGGCAAGCTTGGTGGGCACCCCGATCAAGGCGGATGAAGCTACTGCCTTTCGGTCGAGGTTGATATACGCCAGAATTTTTGTGGAGAATCGGACTGGGGGGGAGTTACCGAAGATGGTGGAATATGAGATTCCTTCTGGAGTGGTGCTAATCCAGAGGGTGGAATACGAATGGGTCCCACCTACCTGTTCACGCTGTGCCTGTTTTGGGCATCTGGCCAGTACTTGCTCGGCGGTTGGACCTCCGATGGAGCCTACTGCTCCCTTAGTGAGGCTCCTGACTCACCCTGTGACATGGATTCCAGAGATGACAGTAGAGAGGTCTTGGTGGGAGGGTTACACATCCAGTGAGTGATGGCGGGTTGAGCCTCATTGTCTCTACCCAGCTAGCCTCCACAAGTGGGGAGTTGACCACTTGCCCGGGGCAGAGAAGTATGATTACTAGAGGCATGGTAGCGTCGGGGATCGATGCACGAGGGGGTGGCGGGGCGGCTGAGGGGCAGGTCTACTGTAGGAAGCGACGTGCTGTTGGGCCGCTGAGTGACGACCCCTCCAGGGAGGGGGGCATCCTACTGACAGAGAGGAGGCAGTGTGTGTTGACAACCCTGCCTGGGCGTTGGTGCTCTCTCAGGTCGTTCCCCAGCAGGCCATTCCGACTGGGTTGGAGGAGGATCTATTAGCGTCGGATGTGGCACATTCCCCAGGTGCTGATCCGGGTGTTTCCCAGAGGACCCATCCTCTCATTAATTAATGGCTATTATCGCCTAGGATGTAAGGGGAGGCGTGTTCGCTAGGGAGGTAGAGAGAGATTTGTGGGGTGCTTCACAGAGAGAAATGTGACATCTTTGTTCTATTAGAAACCAAGATCAAAGGTGAAAAAACTCTTGCTCGGCGGACCCTATCCCATTGGGCCCAACTGCACAACCTGGCTTTGTGTGACATGGCTAGGATCTGGGTTAGATGGAACTCGAAGAGCTGGGATGGAGACTTGATCTTGATGACGGAGCAGTTGATTGCCATCTCCTTCTCGAACAAGGGTGGCTTTCGGTTCTTACTGGGGGCGGTCTACGACCACAACGACAGACGGAGAATGGAGTCCATGTTGAGCGACATCTCCCGTGTTGCAGCAGCTGCAGATTCCTCGTCCCTTCCACTTCTTATGATCGGGGACTTCAATGCCCTTCTGCACCGGGGGGAGAAGGTGGACGGTCGTCCAGTTCCAGACTCTATCCTATATGATTTTCAGAGATGCCTCCTCCAGGCGGGGCTCCAGGGATTGTCACGCTCAAGCTTCATTTGGACTTGGCATAACAAAGCGATCCGGAACAGGGTTGCGTGCCAGCTTGATCGTGCTCTGGGTAATGGGGAATGGTTCCGGCATTTCCCCAATACTTCGGCGGAGGACCTGGCTGCTGGGACGAGCGATCATTCCCCATCCGGGTTGGCTTCACCTCTCGGTCTCCTGGGAAGTCCCGTCATTTTAGGTACAACAACAGTTGGTATCTCTCGGAGGGCTACCTGGAGGCTGTCTCAGAGGGGCTTACTAGCGGACATGAGGGGACGGCTCAGTTCCGCTTGGTACGTCGTCTCAAGGCCACGAAGAAGGTTCTTCGGAGTTGGGTGAAGGGGTTGCCTAAGTCTTCCTTAGAAGATAAGGAGGGGGAGTTGCGGACTATCCAGCAGGACATGCAAGCGTACATGCTTAATGGGGACCTGGCGGCAAGAAAGAGGGAGCTGATCGAAGAAGTCAACATCTTGCGGCTGCAGAAGAAGATTAGCACGGCTCAGCGTGCCAAATGCTCCTGGCTCGAGGACGGCGACCGTTGCTCCAAGTTCTTCTATGATGTCATCCGGACCAGACAGCATAGGAATCACATCTCCCAGCTTCTAGATGTGGATGGCAATCTTGTGGGGAAGCCGGCTGCGATCCAGGGCGAGACGGTCAGGTACTACTCTGAGTTATATTTCCAGACTGACTACCTGTCTGTGTTCCCAGAGATAGTTACGAAGAGATTGGTGACTCCGTATGGGAATAGCATTCTTCTGGCCCCTGTTACTTTGGAGGAGGTGGAAGCTATTGTCAAGCTGGCGGATCCCAAACAAGGCTCCCGGACCGGATGGTTTTAGCAGTGGGTTCTACAAACGCCACTGGGACATTCTGAAGCATCAGGGTCTTGGAGGTGGTACATGAATTCTTCACCAAAGGGAAGCTGCTGAAAGAGTTGACACCACCCTTCCTGACCTTGGTGCCAAGAAGGAGGGAGCGACAGCGCTGGCGGACTCAGCCTATTGCGTGCTGTAATTATCTTTATAAGATAATTACACACCTTATGTGCCGGCGGATGGAGGGGATCATGCAGGACTTGGTATCTCCGAACCAGGATGCGTTTATCAAGGGAGGTCGATTGCCTGAGTACAGCCTCCTGGCTCATGAGATGGTGAGGGGCTTTAGCAAACCTGGAGGGGAGAAGGCATGCGTGAAACTGGACCTGAGGAAGGCGTATGACCTGGTCAATCGAGACTTCCTCTGCCATCTAATGTCCGCCATGGGTTTCGGGGACCACTGGATTGCATTGATCCTGGAGTGCATCACATCCCCCACTTTCTCTGTCCTTATCCAGGGTATTCCTTATGGGTATTTCCAGAGCAATCGTGGGCTTAGGCAAGGTGATCCCCTGTCTCCTTACCTGTTCACGCTTGTTATGGAATACTTCACATGCCTGATGGACCTAGCAGTGCACCAAGGGAGGCTGGTCCCATTGTTTCGGAGGGTGGATCCCCAGTCACCCACCTCATATATGCTGATGATCTCTTGGTGTTCATACAGCCATCGACGGAGGGTATACAGACGCTTGCAGAGATTATGGGAGAGTTGCATTCCCTCTCGGGCCTTCAGATGAACAGGGAGAAAAGTCGGGTGTACTTCAGCTCCCTGTGTCCCCAGAAGGAGGAGCGGGCTGACATGTTGGGTATCGAGAGGAGTGATCTTCCGGTGCGTTACTTAGGAGTACCTCTCACGGTCAACTATGCGCAAAATCAGGACTGCCATAGTTTGGTGGAGTACGTCCAGAGGAGAGTGGAAGGTTGGCAAGCCGCTGGATTGCCATTTGGAGGACGCATCGAGCTGGTCAGATCGGTGATTACGGCTGTAGCTCATTTCTGACTGCAATCTATCCTCCTTCCTATTGCCACTGTTAGGAAAGTGGAGCGGATCTGTGCAGATTTCATTTGGAGGGGGGGGTATGCATGCGATCTCCTGGGAGCAGCTCTGTCGTCCCAGGAAGGAAGGAGGAGTGGGGCTTAGGCCGCTGCTGGAGATTAGGGAGGCCTCCGCGCTTAAGCTGGCATGGAGATTCATCAACAGGGGGTCTTTCTGGGCTGACTGGATGCATAACAGATACGTGAAGCAGGACAACTTTTGGACGTGTGCTACTGACAACAATCACTCCGTCACGTTCAAGACTGTCTTGAGACACAGGGGGGTTCTTAAATCTGCTATCCGGAAAGATCATGAAGGATGGATCTGGAACGGACCTCTGGCAGGACCCTTGGATAGATCGGCGCTCGCTTTTGGACATCGGGGGGCCCAGAAACATCAGGAGGACAGGCAAGGCCTGACGTGTAGTCGGATCATTCACGACGGGGAGTGGAGGCCGGAGACTTATCGATTTACCGAGGAGCTGGGTGGGATCATTAGTACTATTACCTTTGATCCGGGCTTGCCTGCTGATCGGTGGATTTGGGAGCCGACTGGAGCGTCTCCGGGAACTGGGGAGTTTCAATTCCGGAGTTGCTACAATCTCATCCGGCGCACCTTTCCTCAGAGCTCTGACTACGAGTTCGTATGGTGCAAGGGTCTAGCCAGGAAGATGCAGCTTTGTATCTACAAGCTTCTACTGGGTCGTCTTTTGACCAGGGATCGTCTGAGTTCATTTGGAGTGCCGGTCCCAGATCCCAAGTGTGTGCTTTGCAGTCTGGAGCAAGAATCTATAAGGCACATCTTCTTCGAGTGTGGCCTGGCTTGGCAGATCTGGAAGGAGCATAGTAGAGTGTTGGGAGGATGCGTCTCCGGGAAGGGTATTGGGGACATCATCACGGTGCTCCGGGATAGTAGAGGTCGAGGGGAGGATTGGTTCCGGACCGTCAGAGTTCGACTGGCTGCTTCAGTTTGGCATGTCTGGCGGGAACGAAACCGTTGGATATTTGAGGGGCTGGTCACCCCTCCGGTGGGCATTCTCCATAACATCGAATTTGATGTAAATGCTATGGGAAATTGATGAAGTGGGAGTCCCACTTTGATTGTATGTTGTACGATTATTGCATTGCTTTGGAATAAAATTTACCCTTTTTTCCAATATATATATATATATATATAAAAAAATAATTAAAATTATATATATGGCCGGCCCTGAGCTCATAGGGCCCAAAGCGAACTTACTTTCAAAATGCCCCCCGTATATAATATAAAAAAATAATTAAAATTATTAAAATTATTCTTATTAAGAAGATTTGAACTAAGGGCCTCTAGAGTGCAAAGACTAATATGTTAACCACTACACCACAATTATGTTAACTACTACACGACAAATATTTTATATTAACCACTACACCATAATTATTTTTTATAAATAACAACTTATATCTTAATTTTGAGGCTCTAGTAAATATGGGGCCTCGAGTGGGTGCACCCAATGCACTTGTTCAGGGCCGGCCCTGTATGTATATCTACGGCGGTGGTTAGAGCAAATTATGGCAACAAGCAAAAAATTGCCATGTGAATATGTGTGTGCGTGTGTGTGTGAAGTCTATTGTCTTAAGTGGTATTTGTAGTATGCAATTTCGGAGAAGTTACAACAAGGTAGAAGAAAAAAGAAATTTTGAGGAAAAAGTAGAGAAAAAAAGAAAGAGAATATTGTTTTTATTTTGCTTCTCGGTCTCCGGTTTCTTGGTACCTCTCAACGGTGTCTCTCAATAATTACTCGGTAATTTCTTTCAGTAATTTTGGGTAATATTTTTTCTTGTAATTTCTTGTGTGTTTTTGCTTGAAGTTGTAGATCTTGAAAAACCTTGTAAACATTTATTACAGTGCGATCGCGCTCCCCAGGTGGTCCTTATCGGTTAGAATTTTTCACATATTATTCGTGTTTATGCGACTTGTTGGTGATCTTTGTTTTCTTAAAAAAAAAAGTCGGCCACCGGATTTGATGGTTGCAATTCATAGTGGGTGTGTACTTTTGGGAATAAATTCTGCTATTATTCCTAACCGTTATCTCTCCTTCACATCCCCTTATATAGTCGGACATATCGTTTGAGCTTCCCCACACGCACCCTCCGCTCTTCTCGAGATCCGCTCTTCTTGAGATGTGTGACGACTCAGATCTTGGCAGGATATGCTCAAGCAACGAGACGTACCCGTCGGTTAGCATTTCCAATCAAAGGTCACCACGTGGCACTAAATTATGACCAATACAATGTCCCACGTTTAATGACGTATCGACCGACAACAGGGTCGCGAGAGGGATATCCATATTGGTGCCCAATCGAACCAACCAATGGATGCTTTAGTCGGCCAAGGACATCTGATGGGATGTACTGTCACGCCCTGACCCGAAAAATCGCTCGTCCTCGCATCGATTTATCTGAATCATCGTCCTCGCTGGGGCATGATGCCGTATGAGTCTGGAATTGCACTCGTACAAAGCAAGATGACAAGTTCTCAAATGGTTATCTTTGATTTGATATTAGCAACTGAAGAAAACAGAGTATACGAAACAATTCTCTTTATTGATGAATGAACTGAGATTACAAAGGGCTTTCAATAGCCCAACTGAATTTGCCAGATTAGCTACAACACTCAAGTTCTCTCTTGCCCACAAAGGATTTCACCGTTCCATACATCATGCCTTCTATATCTCGGCCGCATCAATCATGTTGCAAGTCCGAGCGTCAATGCGATCGCACGTTTCAAACGCTACGGCATTCCATGCCTCAGCGCGATCAAGCAAAGCTCCGCCGCGAGCAGACCATTCCCTGAACCTGCTAGCAAACTAGTGGAGGATTAGTACTTTCGTCCTCGTTGTATTGATCAAAGGCCCACTTAACTAAACCGACATTTAGTAATGTATTGATTCATACAACATACAATTTAGTTATCTTTCTATGTTCTCCTTAGGACCGATTTCATAGCATATTCGAAAGTAGTAAAGCATGTTATCATGGCAAGCATATTATTTCGATTTGCATAAGCAAGCAGGCAACCAATAGCAATCTCATGTTATTTCGTGACTTCTTACCAACATTGACGCACTCGCCCTTGCACCGACGCAAGGTGAATAAGCCTCATTCCTTTCCTGTCATATTATAAGTGCTCTGTGCAGGATCTCTGTGTTTCTGCACTTTTGGCCCACCGTTCCTTAACTATATGAAGGTCATTGGCGTATCTGCGCCAGAATGGACTAACTTGATTCTCTTTTCTCAAATTAGATAACCCGGCGTCCTCCCCGTACGGGTTTGCTGGCCCAATATCCGAAGGACGCCGAACTTACCATCAATTGTGGCTTATCACATCAGTAGCAGATTGCAAGTCATGCCCAAAAGATGTGCACCAACAATGATTCACGTCCCTCCTAGGCCGAACGGTCCCGGTACCCCAATATTTAACTCGTTCGAAGGGAATATCTCACCAAACCCGTGCACAGGCAATATCTCAAGTCCATTCGACCATGCAACGTGCGCGTCAAACTCATACAACCAAACATAGTCTTGAGTCCGAAACTCAGACTTTACGTCGTCTTGCATTTCTCTATTCTTTCAATGTATTCTCACTTCATTCTTCGTTTCAATATTCAATAGCACCATGCCTCAACTCAATTTTCGTCAAACGAACGACCTGAAGGACCCGAACATTTCCAAGGCACCGTGCCACATTCGACAGTTCTGTCACATTTATGCCACAACTGTTCTCTTCGCAACGAAGCCATCTTTTATGATTCTCGTGCACGTACGCACGCTTTGACACTAATGTTCTCTATTCTTCGAATCGTGCATGCGATGCACGCCTCGATACCGTAAATCCATGTCATATGCCTTAGTGTTCAATGTATGTTCCTTCCCTCCGACTCGTGCACTGACGCACACCTCGATAGGGCATTCAATGTTCTATAGCTCGTGCACTGAGGCACTCGCACCGATATAGTCTTTCAATGTTCTAGCATACTAACTCGTGCACGGGAGCACGAATGACTTGTGCATTGAGGCACTCGTCGATACAGTTATCCCATGTTCTTATGGCTTGCGCACCGAGGCGCTCGTCTTTGCGATATTCAATGTTCAATAGCGATTCGTATGTTTGATGTACGTTTTATTTCAATTGTTCTATCTAGTGTTCGACATGCACTATGTTCATCTCTCGATCGAGCCATGCCCGTGGTCTCGATAGGTTAACTTAGCATACAACGATATATTTTACTTAGGCATGAAAGAGTAGGAAAGAGAAGTCAAAGCCCCCCACCTTAAGCCGATACGCCTTGTCGTTTCGCCGAGTCGATGCGGCTTGATTTCATAACTTTGTTGTACGGCCAACTCTTCTGACTTAGCCATTCGAGCACTTCGTGCTTCATTGAATTATACGACCGATTTGGCTTACCGAGCCTATGCCTCAGTCCGTTGCGAGGCGGTAATTTGGTTTTGTGGACCCCGTTGTAAATAAGACAAAATGCCGACCTCTTATATTTCAGCGTAAACGTATAGCCTGCACGAAACCAACTAAAATCAATACTTGTGAATCGGACTAATGCCTTGCGTCGATTCGATTTCTTAGAATCTTCGAACCGACTAAATGCTTTCTCTCGAGCCAACTTAACACTTGCATCGATCTTACTCGATTCATTCTTCGGGTCAACGTAACTCTTTGCATCGATCCGACTCGATGCATTTCTCGGGACATGGTAACTCTTGTATCGATTCGCATCGATACTTAATCGGATCAACGCGACTCTTCGAGTCAACGACTCATCATAATGCATCGTGCGGAACGGGACATTACATGTACCATGTTGAGTCCGGACCAACGGACCGACCCATTCATTGTTGCCCCATGGCGCCAAGGGAGAACCACACAGCTGTAAAGACCCCAAGGACAATATGGTAATCTCTTCCTAAATTTCCATATGTATAAACACCCGTGTTGATGGGACACATACGCAGAACCAATCCTGCTCTCTTTCTTCTTAGAGCTTTCCTATTGCTCGGTTTCTCATTTAGGATAGGAGGGATGCCCAACTGAGAACCATGCCTAGTCACTTCTCCTTTGTAGGTGAAGAAACAGAAGGAGGCCAATAAGGAGAGGCCACCTCCATTCCTGAAGCTATCCAACCGATCCTGATCAATGGGCTCCTAGGCCGAACCGAGTACTGGAGTAAGAAGACCCAATACATTAACTGACCGGTGCAAAGTAGCATCAAACACCGAGCATAAATAAATGACTTCTGAATATTCACAACTTGAAGCCTGTTGGATCAGATTCATTACGAAAGCTTGATGTCTGTATGCAGTTACTATGAATTCAACTCTGAGACCTATTATACTACAAAATGGATAATAGTTTACTTTTTCTCCCAAAGAGGACTTACTAGTAAGCTAAGAATAACAAGATGCCATTACTTGAACAATTTTAGCGCCACCATCGGTACTCTGTAGATTAGCAAGAAGTATGTAACAATGCACCAGGACAATGTAACTAGTGTAAAGAGAACAAGACTTACTCAACATTATGCATACATCAATAATGTTTCAAGTTTGAATCTAGTTTGTTGTATTGAACAGCTTTCACTTGATCCATGCATGCAGTAGAATATAAATTTTGTTCAATTGGACTAGAGTGGAAAGGCAACTAATTAAAGTATGAGTTGGACCAGATTCGTAACCAAACATGTAGACTCCAACCTATGAATATAACTCTTAGATCATCTGTCAGGGGCTGAAACGATCGACTTAGGTACAAGCAAATCTAATTAATTTAACTCAGAATGAACTGATACAATGTTAATTTGACAAAGCAAGGTACCACCAGTGAGAACATGCCGACTTAATCTAGACAATCAAATTTGGAACCAACTCTCAATTCTTATAAAGCTGTGTTTGTCTGAATTGAAGAAGATATGGCATCAATTATAACGATCCCAGTCCAAACTGACCAACTTATGAACATCATAATGTAATATACCTCAAATGAAGCAGAAACTTCAACATAAATCAGATGCGATTAATTAAAATCAAGTGACCATAGCGATCAATTGTAACAAAGTTCGAACTCTACAAGGACGATAGTAAACCTGAATCAATTTCAACTAGCAATCAGGAACCAAACATCCCTGTGTTTTACCTCTGATAGCTATGATTTGAGCATGTGCAGACAAGATCTAGTAAAGGCCAACAACATTCCTTGATTATGCATGTCTAATTTGGCGTTTACCTTTCAGTTAAGTTGGGCTATACTATGAACAAGACAAGTCTCACGATTGACGCAGTTTTGTCTACACTCGTGTAAGCCAAATTAAGTTTGTACTAGGCTTAGATAAATCAATACTTGGGTAACCTGGCTAATACACTCAAACAGGTTCATGTGCAAAAAATTGATCGAGGATAACTGGAACTAGTTTAACCAAACTAAGCTTACCTGTAAAGCCACTTTTTAATTCTAAGCACGTCTAACTGTAATTTTAATCATGTTAGATCCAAGGTTCAAAATATCGGTATTGGTATCGGTATCGGACATTTTGTATGAGTATCGGTATCGGAAGTATCGGCGGTATCGGCGGTATCGGATCGGAGTATCGAATTTTTTTGGTATCGGGAGTATCGGCAATATTAAATAATTATTAAAAAAATTAGGATTTTTTTTAAACATATTTATGCATTATTTAATTATTTTTTAATTTTTCTATTATAATTAAATAAAATAATAGTCATCCTTTCTGATTGGTTTACCTGCGATATACAAGATTACAAGTTTTTTTTCATTTCCATGTTTTAGTTTCAATTTTTACTATGTCATTAATTCGTACTAATTGAATCTTTTATTGTTTATTACTACAGGTTCAAATTTTGACGAATTAAGGAGCATAAAGGGAGGCACAAGAGATTAGAAGCAATACAAATGGCTGGACGAGACAAAAGTCACAAGACACATTATTATATAATTATATTTGTTCAGACCTTTTTTTAAATTTCTGTAAATAAAAATTATTTATATTTGTCTGGATATTCTTTTTCTAAATTTAGTTAATAAATTATATTTGTCTAGATATTTAGTTTTATTCATAGTTAAAAATCGTTGCAATGGACCCTTGACACCAATTATCATACAAATATTTGTCGGAATATTTAGTTTCATAATCAGCATCCTTCTCCTCCGCGCACGAACTTTTGGCGTCATTACGTTATCCAACAAATATTATAAATTTTTTACATAAGTAATAAAAAATGTTACATACAATAATTAAATATTACATATAATAATATTGTACTTATAAAAAAATGTTACATATAATAGTGATGTATATATATAAGAAAGTTACAAAAATTTCACTTATAAAAATAAAATAATCTTATGAACAAATATACAAACGTTAGATATAGGGGTGAGCAACGGTTCGGTTCGGTCCAAACCGAACCGATTTTATGAAAACCGAATAAACCGAAAACCGAAATTTACAAAACCGAAAACCGAACCGAAATTTACAAAGCCGAACCGACCCGAACCGAATTTAACAGTTCGGTTTTCGGTTCGGTTCGGTTCTATAGGCCCAATTGGGCCGGGCCAGGCATTTACTTAATTAAGAAATCGGTTTTCGGTTCCAAATCACACTAATTTTAGAACTTTCTCATGAGTACTATAGATTAAGAAATTCAACTTGAGCCAAAAGTCATCACTAGTTTCTAATGATATTTGCAAATCTTTGTCTATGTATTCAACCAATTGTTGCAGGCTGACAGTAGTTCTATCAAAAAATTGAAAAATTGTCCATCAAAAAATTATTCCATACACAATAATCACCACTATCCATCATCAAAGCTAGGGTCCTGCGGACAGATCTGGATCCAAAAATAAATCAGAGGCGCAGACAAGATTCAAAGCCCAAAAAAAAAATCAAAAAAAAAAAAATACAGATCTGGATCCAAAAATAACCGATCGCCGAGCTCCAACCGGCATCAGAGGCGCAGAGAAGATCCAACTCGGACCACAGTAGGGGTGAGCAACGGTTCGGTTCGGTCCAAACCGAACCGATTTTATGAAAACCGAATAAACCGAAAACCGAAATTTACAAAACCGAAAACCGAACCGAAATTTACAAAGCCGAACCGACCCGAACCGAATTTAACAGTTCGGTTTTCGGTTCGGTTCGGTTCTATGGGCCCAATTGGGCCGGGCCAGGCATTTACTTAATTAAGAAATCGGTTTTCGGTTCCAAATCACACTAATTTTAGAACTTTCTCATGAGTACTATAGATTAAGAAATTCAACTTGAGCCAAAAGTCATCACTAGTTTCTAATGATATTTGCAAATCTTTGTCTATGTATTCAACCAATTGTTGCAGGCTGACAGTAGTTCTATCAAAAAATTGAAAAAATTGTCCATCAAAAAATTATTCCATACACAATAATCACCACTATCCATCATCAAAGCTAGGGTCCTGCGGACAGATCTGGATCCAAAAATAAATCAGAGGCGCAGACAAGATTCAAAGCCCAAAAAAAAATCAAAAAAAAAAAAATACAGATCTGGATCCAAAAATAACCGATCGCCGAGCTCCAACCGGCATCAGAGGCGCAGAGAAGATCCAACTCGGACCACAGGTCCTGCGGACAGAGTTCAGTGGAGAGAGAGGGTTGTGAGGGAAGGGTTTCTCTTCAAGATGGAGAAGCATTGATACTGACTGACCTTGCCGAGGAATATCTCGTTGGTGAAGGGCCCATAGATGTCAGAGAGGTCGAGGAACGTGATGCCGGAGTAGACTCCGTGGCAGATAAGCGAGATCATGTCGGAGTCGGACTTCGCAGGCCCGTAGAAGGCTGACATGCCCATGCAGCCGAGGCCCTGCGCCGAGACCTCCAGCCCCTGGGATCCAAGCTTCATCCTCCGGAGCCTCTTTCCTCATGAGCGGCTCAAAGGCGGCAGGAAATGAAATGAGGAGAGAGAAATTAATTTAGGGTTAGAAAGTTTATATACAGGGAGGGTAAAATAGTAATCTCAAAATATTAATTCGGGTTTCGGTTCGGGTCGGTAACCGAACCCAAAAACCGATACCCGAACCGTTAAACCGAACTTACTCTTTATTTAAACCGAGAACCGAACCTATTCAATTAAACCGAACCGAATGTCTGTTTCGGTTCGGTTCGGTTTACGGTTTAAAACCGTTAATTGCTCACCCCTAGTTAGATACACTCCTACTTAAGAAAGATATATATATATATATATATATATAAAATACATATAAGAAGTTAAATATAGATAAAGATATAAAATATATAAATAAGTTGGATACACTCTTTTATATATATATATATATATATATATATATATATATATATATATATATATACGTGAAGCAGGGCAACTTAGTTTAAAATTAATGGTTTGAAAATTCTATCTAGTTTTAAATATTTGCTCTTGAATTTTGTTATTGGAATTATAAAATATGTTGTTGTTATTTTCGGTTGTTCAAAAGTTGGTTTCTAAAATAGTTTTAAAAGTCATAAATATTTTAAAATAATAAAAATGGTTTGTCCATTTATTTTTAAATAAGATTTGGATTTATGAAAACATAGTTTAAATTATTTTGATAATATCGAATATTATTTTAAATTATTATGATGATTAATTATTAGATATGATTTTGATTAGGTATAGTTTTAAATTTGTTTGATTAATTATCTTTGATTAATAAATAATTTATTTTAAAAATATATATATATATATATATATATATATATACGTGAAGCAGGACAACTTTTGGACGTGTGCTACTGACAACAATCACTCGGTCACGTTCAAGACTGTCTTGAGACACAGGGGGTGCTCAAATCTGTAATTCAGAAGTTAATGAAAGATGGGTCTGGAACGGACCTCTGGTGGGATCCTTGGATAGATCGGCGTTCGCTATTGGACATCAGGGGAGCCCCGACACATCAGGAGGACAGGCGTGGTCTGACGTGTAGTCGCATCATTTGCGACGGGGAGTGGAGACCTGAGTCTTATCGGTTTACCGAGGAGCTGGGTGGGATTATTAGTACTATTGTCATTGATCCGGTTTTGCCTGCTGATCGGTGGATATGGGAGCCGACAGGAGCAACTCCGGGAACTGGGGAGTTCCAATTCCGGAGCTGCTACAATCTCATCCGGCGCACCTTTCCTCAGAGCTCTGACTACGAGTTCGTATGGTACAAGGGTCTGGCCAGGAAGATGCAGCTTTGTGTCTACAAGCTTCTACTGGGCCGTCTTTTGACTAGAGATCGCCTGAGTTCGTTTGGAGTGTCGATTCAGGATCCCAAGTGTGTGCTTTGCAGTCTGGAGCGTGAATCTATAAAGCACATTTTCTTCGAGTGTGCACTGGCATGGCAAATCTGGTCGGAGCAGAGTAGAGCGTTGGGAGTGTGCGTCTCCGGAAAGGGAATTGAGGACATCATCACGGTGCTCCGGGATAGCAGGGATCGAGGGCAGGACTGGTTTCGGACCGCCAGAGTTCGGCTGGCTGCTTCAGTTTGGCATGTATGGCGGGAACGAAACCGTCGGATATTTGAGGGGCTGGTCACCCCTCCGGTAGGCATTCTCCATAACATCGAGTTTGATGTAAATGCTATGGGGAATTGATGAGTGGGAGTCCCATTTTAATTGTATGTTGTAAGATTATTGCTTTACTTTTGGAATAAAATTTACCTTTTTCCAATATATATATATATATATATATATATATATATATATATATATCAGCAAAAGCTCGACGAGTATCAATATATTCAATCACAGTGAACTAGCATAAACTATAACCCAGAGATGCACACGATCACTTCAGTCCACTAGCAGTGTTTTTACTCTTTAGTACATCATACATGTTAGATTTTCGGAAACAAATATGATAAAATAACCTCATACACAATATACATCTGTTATATACACAAAGTCTATCTAATCAAACATAGTCTTTCGATCCAATTGTCGTCTGACAATTTTATTGGGACAAGATTTACATGTTTATATTTGATTATTCATGTCCTTTTTTGCATAATCCAATGTAATACATTTGCATGCTCCAACCAACATTCATTTCCTCAGGCGTACGACTTTTTAGCGTGGTCCTGCAAATGTAGTAGTAAAATATAATTAATACTGTTAAACATTTTAAATTACTCTAACATAGTTATATAAAAAGGGTTAATTACACTGACCTCCCATATAATTCATGAGTATTACTCTAACATAATTATTTAAAATTACTCTCATATAAAAAGGGTTAGTTATGTATAAAAAAGATACATACAAAAAGATGTTATAAAAGATACTAAAAATATACATATATAACAAATAAATATGGTTAGAAGTATATATGGTTATATAATGTCTTATTTCAATATATAGAACATATATGCTCAATGCAAACACAAAAAACTCTTTGCAACTTGGTTATAATAGTGATGGATAAATCTTTGTTTCCTTAGGTGGTTTGTTCGAATCATGTGTTCAACATCAGGTCTACAATTTTTTTTTGCGGGCCTCAAATTTGTATTTAGAGTCCTTAGACCCGGCCCAATACCTAACCCTAACCTAACTCCTAATATATATGAGAGGAGAGAGGCAGCAGCCGTTCATTTCTCTCCTCTCTCTCTCCTCTCGATTGTTGGGAGCGGAGCTACAGCCGGCGGGAGGATCGGCACCGGCGGGAGGATCGGCACCGGCGGGAGGATCGGCGCCGACGAGAGAATCGGCCATGGCGGGAGAATCGGCCATGGATGGTTTGAAAAAATTTGATGGAAATTTAATAGAGATATTTCTAGTTTTCTACATAATTGTTGTTCTTACTTATATGCTTTTTGATATCCATGATTGAGAAATTTTCATGGCTACAATTTCAATTATTTTTTCTATTTTTTTCCTTCTAAATTTGGCCCTATGTAAGTTTGTATCGGTCCGTATCGGACCGTATCGGTCTGTATCGGGTTCGTATCGGCCGATACGAACCGATACCATACATTTTTACTGTGAATCGGCCGATACCAATTTTTTTGCAAGTATCGGATCGGACACCTTCAAATCCGACCCGATATGGCCGATACGTATCGGTATCGGCCGATACTTTAAACCTTGGTTAGATCCTGTCCAAGGGAGAACTTCTCTATGTGTATCTCATTATTCACAAATTTCTCCATTTCCCAAACTAAACCAAAGTATCCTCAATAGACTGCAAAGTCATAACCTAGCCAATATGTGTGCAACTCTCCCACTTCTTTCTTACATCTATTCTACTCAGGTGATGAACTGGATGGCATGCACGAATGAAACCTTTTTCTTAACGGAGTCCATTGGGAAAAAGAATAGCACTATTGAGAGATTATAGGCTTGCAAGACCTGGGTAGCTCATGAGCACCTCCTTTATTTCTAGGGTACTCATAGTTCGATAAAGAAACCTCAAGTAAGTGGTTTAGGTACCTCAACATGTTCAAGAAAATGGCACAAAATCCTTTTTTGTCAGTGGTTTGAATCAACTACCAGTGGACTTTAGCTCCAAAGGACACGTAGGCTTTGACGAGGCTATGTCCATATTGCACAGAAATATATACAACACGATAAGATAAAAACACAAAGGCACAGGCACCCGCAGAGATTTTGATATGGCCCCTTGTCTCATGACAGATTACATAGCCGACAAAATCACAACATCGAGACGGTACGTATTTTGAAGTGTCATTGAATCCCATTTCATGGTACAGCTAGAAGGCGATGGTTCTCGTGGCCCACTATCCAAAATGGAGTTACCAAATTCGCTGCGAGTGTATTGATATCGCGATATCTAATTTCGTTCAATTGGGCTAGCTTGGAAAGGCAACAAAGTAAAAAAATATGAGTTTGACCTGCTTCAGCAACCAAACATGTAGACTTCAAGGTATGAATATAATTCTTAGATTTATCTCTCAGGGGCTGAATACATTGACTTAGGTACAAGAAAATCTAATAAATTCAACTCATAATGACTGATACAATGTTAAAATCTTATAAAGCTTAGTGCTTTTTTGAATCGAAGAAGATATGGAATCAATTATATTGATCCCAATCTAAATTGACAAACTTATGTTCATCATGATGCAGTATAACTAAAATGCGGCAGAAACTGACATAAATCATATTGAGTAATTAAAATCGATTTACCAACCCTATTGATTTTAACAAAGTTCTGACTCAACAAGTTTGTGGTAACATGAATTGATTTCAAGTAGCAATAGAGGACCCAAACATCTCTGCATTTTCCCTCCGATAGCTATGATTTGAGCAAGTGGAAACAAGGTCAAGATAGGGCTAGCAGGCATTTCTTGATTAAGCATGTCTAATTTGGCCTTCACCTTTCAGTTAAGTTGGGCTTGCTGTGAACAAGACGTCTCAGGATTGATGCAGTTTTGTTTAAACTCGCGTAAGCCAAACTAAGTTTGTAGGCTTAGATATATCAATATTTGGGTTAACCTATCATGCTAAAACAGGTTCGTGCACAAAAAATTGACCTAGGACAAACAGGTATTAGTTTAACCAAGAATATTCAGCTTACCTGCACAGCATTTTTTAATTCCAAAGAATGTGTAACTGTAATTAATCATATTGGATCTTGTCCAAGTGAGAACTTTTCCACACATATCTAGTTATTCACAAATTTACTCCATACCCTCCAACTAACCCAAAGTATCCTCAGCAGACTCCAAAACCCTGACCTTGCCAATATGTGTGCAACTCTCCCATGTATTTCGTACACCAATTCTACTCAGGCACTGAAGTGGATGGCATACGCGAGAGAAATAACATTTTCTTAATGGAGCCCCTTAGCACTACATAGAGACTAGGCTTGCAAGTCCTGGCTAGCTCTCACCCCGTGAACACCTCCTGTATTTCAAGGGTACTCATAGATCAATAAAGATGCCTCAAGAAAGTGGTTCAGGTAGCTCAACATGTTCAAGAAAAGGGCACAAAGTCCTTTCCTCAGTGCTTTGAATAAAGTTCAATGGTCTTTAGCTCCAAGGGACACGTAGCCAATGAAAAAGCTACAATGAAGAGAGAAATTCATTGTATATTGCAGATACATGAATACAAGACGATATGATACCCAAGACAAGACACCCAAGCACCCCAGGAGATTTTGATATGGTCACTTGTCCCTGAACAATACCTACCAACAAGAGTAGAACATCGAGATGGGTATTGATTTTGGAGTGTCATTCCCTTCTATTTCACGGTAGAACTAGACAGTTGTCAAAAGAGTGTCTAAGCTCACACCTAGACGAGGCACTTCACTTCATATGAAGCGCGGCTAGACATCAAAAGTGGTGTCTAGGGGGCACGCCTAGGGTGAGGCGATGAAGCACCAAAACACACGCCTGGGCTGACTATACTTATTTGGATTTTCCTTTGTATTGAAGAAAAGCATAAAAACCCAAGGCCCGATAGCCTAACACGATTACATATTCGAGGGGGTTAAAAATCGATTTTTGTCACATAAAAATCAATTAGTAAAGCACACCCAAATTTGACATATTTAGCTCAAAAAATCAATCCCCAAATTTGAGATATTGATCTTTCAGACAATGCCAACCACCTTCGATTGGCAATCTTCACAACTGCATCGACTCCATGCCGACTGCTACCAACCTCTTCCTCCACCACCATCCTTTTCCACTCCGAGTCACGACTACCTCACCAACCACCCTACCAACCTCGTGAATCGTGTCAACTCTTCCCTATCAACCATGCCTAAAATGTTAAAAAAACAATATGCTAAAAGCCTAAATTGTTATTAATACAAGGCTTAGTTTTAACTTGATACCGTCAACTATTTTAGTTTTTCAACTCGATACATTAAGCTATTTATTGTACAACTTGATACCATCAACTATTGAATTATTTTCAACTTAATATCCAAAACAAAAAATGATGAAACTACCCCTTCTCCAGCCAACACCCCCTCCACCCCCACTCCGGCTGCCGCCCCCTCCCCTCTTTCTCCGCAGGTAGCGACGGCGGCAGCAACGGCAGAAGGAGCAACGGGGGGAGGCAGCAGGGGCGAAGGAGGCAGCAGGGGCGAAGGAGACAGTATGGGCAATGGGGGAGGGGGCGTGGTGGGGCTACCGAGAGGGGGGTTGCATCGGGGGCAAGGTGGGGTGAGGTTGGCAGCGGGGTGGGGGTGGGGAAGGGGGAGAGGTGGCGGGGCAGCCGGTTGGGGGAAAGAGGGGGGGATAGACAGGGGTATTTTCGTCCATTTTTTTACGGTATCAAGTTGCACCCAGAAAAGGTTTAAAATATCATGTTGAACAATTGAAATAGTTGAGGGTATCAAGTTGAAATAAAACCTTAATACAAATAACTTAAAAGCGTATGCTAACAAATAATATCATAAATATACATATTTCTATACTTGTAATGCACTTTTTTTACGCTTCGCTTTTGCACTTTGGGCCTAGGCTCTAGGGAGCTTAGCACCTAGATGCGCTTTTCGCCTCTGACAACTATGGAACTAGAAGGTGATGGTTCTCGTGGTCGAGTATCCAAGGTAGTGTATGCAAGTTCACTTTTATTGTATTTATGTCGTGAATGTACATATCATTCTCCATGAAAGCACATAAAAAAGACAAAGAAAGAAAGAAGCGGCAAACAAGTGTTCAATCTCTCCCCATTCTCAGTGTCTTTCTCTGTGCATTTAATATCTTCATTAAGTAGACAAAGATAGGCTGTGAATCCTTCTCTTCCTCCCTTTTCTCTCAACTACCCAACTAAGTCAATACCAATATCATTGACATTAATGCAAAACGACACAATATGACACTGCAACATAGACATGTATGTTGGTGTTTGGCCTTGAAGACTAGAAAAATAGTCCCACATTACCTAGGCCAAATGACT
The DNA here is from genome assembly GCA_029216955.1 of Iris pallida. Lineage (NCBI taxonomy): Eukaryota > Viridiplantae > Streptophyta > Magnoliopsida > Asparagales > Iridaceae > Iris > Iris pallida. The sequence goes on along the minus strand of JANAVB010013011.1, from coordinate 16,263 downwards.
TGTATCTCTATATATAAGCTTTGCTTGTGTTTAGAGATGCACATGTGGTGTGGAGGGGCACATGGGTGCCATGTGGGGGTGTTTTTTAGTGGAAAGTAGACTAACTCAACAATGAATCATTAATACTTTTTGTCATGCTCTTGGAATTTATTTCTTTGGAGTAGGGGCTTAGCAACTCGGACTCTGGCTCATGAAACGTAATATGGCATTTTGTTGGCGCACTTTGCACTTAGCACGTCAGCATCGTCGCTAGGCGCATTGTGCGCTTTAGTTGCGCTCATTGTGCGAGCCTTTGCTCTGCCGATCGCGCACCCGTTCACGTGAACGGGTCGTGCTGCCGATCGCACACCCGTTCGTGCTGCCGGTCGCGCTGTCGATCACGCACCCGTTCGCACGGCCAGTTGGCACGCAGTGCGTGCAGTGCAAGCTGTACGCGTTGTGCGCGGTGTGCGCGGGCGCGGTTGGCGCGGGGCTCGCGGTTGGCGCGGCGGTTAGCGCAGTTGGCACGGTGCGCGCGATTAGCGCAGTTGGCGTTGTCGTATCTGTGCACGATCTGAACAGTTACGAAATGTTCGGGAACGGTTTCTTCCACGTCCCGAACGTTTCGTATATTGGGCGGTTACTGCACGCGCCTATATAAGTTCCTCTCTTCTCTCTCTCAGTGCTCTAAGTTAATTCTACATCATGGTTTAAAGTATCGGCCGATACCGATCCGATACGGCCAATACCGATACGGTTTGGCATGTCCCGATCCGATACCGACCGATACCCGATACTTACCGATACCAACATTGAGGGTCTCTTTTCTGGTCAATTCGGCAAAAAAAATTAAACGAAAAAGACAAATCATCAAGGGTTTAAAGCATAATAAGATTGTAAAAATATGTAAAAGAAGAAAATCAATCTATTATATGTAAACCAATCACTAAGGGTGATTACAATGTTATTTAATTTCAAAAGTACTACGAAATAACACTAAAAATACTTAAATTATGCCTAAATATATAAAATATATAAATGTAAATAATTTATTAATAATTATTTTTTTTCTATACCAAAAAATTCGATACTCCGATCCGAAACCGCCGATACTACCGATATCGCCGATACCAATACTCGTAGGAATAGTTCGATAGCGATTCCGATACCGATACTGTGAACCTTGTTCTACATGTTCCAGACGAAATTTCAGAGAGCAGAGAAGAGAGAAACAGAAGAGTTCGCACTATCCGAGGAGTCAGAAGAGAAGAGTGTTCCGAAGTTCTTTTCTGAACTTGCTGGTTCCTGGAAGCTATTCGTGTGGGGTGAATCTAGCTTTGAGCGTCGGTGATCCGTCACCCCAGCAGTCCGTTCTTCTTTTCATCTCTACTTATGTTCATTTCTTCTTTTGTTCATCCACTTGTATCTCGTTCTGAACGAGATCATCTCTGATCTAATCAGAAAATATTTTATGGGCCTTTGTCGGTGCTGCAATGAAATCATTTGTGCCTTCCTCGAAGTGTTGCATCTGATTTTGTCTCTTTGAATCCTTCGGGATCTCGTGTTGCCAAAATCCGTTTTTCATCTTAAAATCATGCCCCGGAAATAACAATGTAGAATACATTGTACCGCGTCCAATGCATGCCAGACATGATGCGACATGGCACAGGTATGCGGAGTGTTCACAATTTCCATCCGCCACTAATTCCTCTTCCAACAACATAATAGTATAATTTTTCCTTTCGGACTCCCTCTCAATCAGATCTAGCTCTAACAACATAACCCGTATAACTTTTCCTATCAGACCCCATCTTACTCGGATCAGCTCTGCATGCAGCAAAAAAAAGACACCACGCCTGCGTCCATGTCGGCAACACATATGAAGCATCCAGGTGAAAATGGTAGCAGAAACTAATTCCAGTCTATACTTAGTATTCATTCGTTCAAGAATTCAAGTATTCATTCGTTCAAGAATTAGAGGAAAATTGGATTTGGGATTCAATTTGTGAATTACCTCAAGAAGGGAGTTGGATCGACGTTGCCTCCGACTTCCATGGCAGATCTTGATATCGATTGGCGATAGAGAGGCACTGGGTTTGAATAGATGTTAGAAGAAGAAGAAGAAGAAGGGAAGAAAGAAGATATCAATGGAATTGTTGACTCTCTTTTTTCTCCTTTAATCTGCTGCTAGTATGTTTGGGAGGGAGGGGCTAATTGGTACAATTAAAAAAGAAAAAGGAAGAAGGAAGGAAGGAAATGGAATTAGGAACATGTGATGATGTTGGGGAGGAAGCGGCCGGACAGGCGACATTTGGCGTGACCTTCGCGACACACCGCATTTCGACCCGGCGCTTCCTGCGATAAGTAAATGATATGCAGTTAAGGGACTGTTTCGCAAAAACAACAAGGGGCTGTTTGACAAATGTGAGATGGGCTTTTGTTATAGGAACTAGCATATGTGCACGTGTCTTGCACGTATTTTAACATTTTTTAATTAGTTTAGGAAGACTCTTTAGGAAGACCAAAGGATAGTCTTCCTAACTACTAAGTTGTCATTATTAAAATTAATGAACTATTTTTAATTAGTATAAGTATGTAAGGATATTTTCGAAATTCAAAAGTTTCACCATCTAAGTTTTCCTATTATATAGTAGAATAGACATTTAGATTTTTGGTCTCGAATAAGTTAGTATATTTGTGTTTTGGTTTCCATAATAGATATAATTAGTGTTTATATTTTTAAAAAGTTAGAATATTTATATTTGGGTTTCCATAATAGACATATTTAGTATTTAGATCTTGAACTAACGGTTGACTGTTAAAATTCAACTAAAAATAAAAATAAATTAATAAATAATAAATAAATAACCGAAATATGAGAAAAACAAAAAAAGGAGAAAAGGAGAAAAAAGGAAAAAGAAAAAAAGAGAAAATTGATGAAATAAAACGAAAAAAAAGATTAAAAAACTAAAAATACTGACACAAAAAATTGAAAAATAATCTAAATATTGAAAAAGGATTAAAAAAATAACATTTTTTGTCCGAGCAAAAAAAAATATACACCTATTCTTAAGGGATATTATTTATCCGGATTTAGTAATTTTCGAAAAAAAAAAATTTAACGTAAACCAAACATGAGAATAGGTTTCCATAATAAATTTGTCTGGGATATTATATTTTAGATCTCGATATTCCTGGACAAATTTATTTTCGAAAATTACAAATATCAAAAAAAAAATCCCATAATAAATTTATTCATGTCGTTTTTTTTTTTTTTTTTTTTTTTATTTTGTACTTTTCTTTTTTCTTCCCTTTTTTTCTCACTTGCTTTTTTTCATTTTTTAGTTGGATTTTGAATTTTGTCTATTATGGAGACTCAAATATCCTAACTTATTGGAGACTCAAACACTAATTATGTAGACCTAAATGCAAATATCCTAACTTATTGGAGACCCAAACGCTAAATGTCTATTATGGAGATTCAAACACAAATATCATGACTTATTCGTGAACCGAAGTCTAAATATCCCTTTATTATACTTAAACCCAAATTTGAGTCTAAATTCATAATATACGCACGAGTCCTTGCATATATTTCATACCACATGAAAGACGTATCTTTAACTTCTTGAAAGAAGCAAAAAATATTTTTAATTTTTTACTACTTGAGAAAAATAAATAACAACCTTCATTATTTTTTCTATGCGTAATTACCTAACTATCCATATTAAATTTAATGAACAATTTTAATTAGTAAATATAGGTAAGAACATTTTTGAAACAAAAAATTGTTCTGTGAAGCTTCAACCTTTTCTATTATATAGTAATATAAATTATTATTTGTTTGGTTGGAAAATGAAAATAGGGCTAGATGTGGATGTCATGCCACAGTACCAGAATACGGAGAACGGGATTATGACTCGACCAGCTATGCACTACGGTATACGCTAATATCCCGCAATACGGTCATAGTTGTACCTAGATAAGGAAGTATATAGTAAATATAAGTCTCTTATGGTCTCATACTATGTTTCAATCAGTCAAACAAGAAGCAGGAATAAAGAACATTTAAGATAAAGCAGTAAGACATCCCTGACACTCTATCAAAATGGTAATAAAGCTAGCTATACAAAATAGAAAGCTAATACAGTACCAAGTCATATATGAGCACATCATCAGCTGCAGTCTGATATATATACAATCATGTTGCCAAAATAGTTAGAGAACAGACTTCTAGAATACACGGACTAAACAGGTGTCCGACGGCTAAGCGCCTCAAAAGAATCAAAATAAAATAAGAGTGGTGGAGAAGAAACTCAAGCCCTTCGACGATCATCCTCCTGGTATACACCATCGGGCTGGAGAGACGGTAGATCCTCGGGCTATGCTACTAAATCTGACCAAACAAAATCAGAGGGGACAATCCCTAATAACAAGTACCACAAGAAAGTACGAATGAATAATTCAAGAATACTGAAATCAATAACAGTACATAAGAATATATGTCATAGCTTATGTATGTAGCCTATCGTTGGGGCAATAATCCAACCCTATAACAAACAAACAAACGGGTGAACCACTGTCGAAATAGCCTACGCCCCCAATAATACTTGTAAGCGATATAGTATAAGCATAAGTAATTTAATAGAGTGGTCAATCCATTGCTATATTAGTATCTAAGTTAATCCAAAAATGTAATATAAGGATTCGTTAATCGTTCACTGCCTAAGCAGGACTGGCCAAGCAATAATAAATATACTTATTAACAATCTCGGGTACCCCTCATAAGATCACCGGGCCGATGTTATGGATATAATATAACAGTACCAGTACTCCTATAAGAAAGACACTGGCTCGGTACTATGAATATATTAGATATTATACTCCAAAATATAAGGATATGCACGATATCCGGGGGTTGTCCAGTAAGAAAAGCATGAACCAGGACTCTTTCCCTCACAATGATATATATATTTTAACTAGTTAAATAACCCTACCATTTTTCGAAGAACACGTGTCATGGACTTACGGCCATCCATCATAAATATACCACAATGTGGGTAAGTTAGGTGTGCATCCTCATTGGTTCCAGAGAGTTCCAACTTAGTTTCGTCCTGAGCATAGATGCAACAATCAATCCACAAAACCTACTTCTAATCAACCAAACGACCACTGACCAACTATGTAAGTATCCGCATAGAAATAATATAATTAGGACATGATATAGCACATCAGTGCTCAAGTAACAGGTCCAATACCTCAAAGGGCCGATATGCTGGTAATAGATAGCACATATATAATGTAGCTAGGCCAGGAGTAGGGACTATCAGGTAATCAACCACTTGTGATTCAACATCATCAACAATTCCTCGATCCATTGAGCATTGAATATATATTAAAATATGGGATACAACTACTAGATATTATGCTACATCAGCAATAGGTTTTCTATGACCTATTAGTTCACACAAAATCTATCAGTTAATCCACAGGTCTTAACAATAAATAATCCTTAATACTCTATAGCAGGATGATGGGGGTTCCGTTGCCTTATCAACATACCGGAAGATAAGGAGGTAATGCCCCTCGTGGGGGGTTAGGGGCGAAGTCCCTGACTAAGGAATAAGGGGTAGACATTGGAAAGATATCTCAGGAAGACTAAATGCCCACACAACTGTTTGCGAAAAAACAAAAAATGTTTTTATTACAAACTTTCTGAAGAAGGAATCGTACACGAGTACAATAAATTCTGGGGAAGTACAACTGTAGGAGTCCGGTCTTGAATGACGACCGCTTTGTCCCTTTGACGAGGCGATTGTGGATGGAAGCAAGCTTGTCACTGTGTCTCGGAGCTTCTGTTAACGAGGAATCTTCTATATGGCTCGACCGTGTAGAAGTATCGACAAAACTTCGGCTTCAATTAACGGTTGAAGAACTTGCTCTTGAGAATTGATGATTGCAAAAAATGGAAGTACGATGAGTGCTCCAACTATACCCCTCCTCTTTGTTCTTGTACGTTGGGGGAGTGGAGCTCTATTTATAGAGCCAAGAGATAACCATCTGATAGTTATCCAAAGTAGTCACCCTTTTTCTGGATAGGCGCCTAAGCCACTGGGTGTCATTTTTAAGCAGGGGCGCCTTTGACATGTGGTGCCTATGCGGAATAGGCGTGTGGTCGTGGCCAAGTAATGGGCACGTTCTTCAGGGAATTTCGAGTAGTATACCACGTTCAGTATGTATGGCAGATTAATACGCCATGTAGATTTGTAGATATCAGCAGAGAACTGAATACTTTGAGAAAGGCGTCCAAGGAAGTAGGCGCCTAGAAAAGTTGAGCACCTAGTAGCAGTAGGCGCCTAAATGAGTCAGGACGCCTCAGAGAGATTGGCACCTGAATGCATAGGGAGCTTAGGAGAATAGAACTCTTAAGAAACAATGGGCGCCTAAGAGAGTTAGGCGCCTAAGAGTCATGGGGCGCCTAAGAGTATTAGGCGCCTAAGAGAGACAGATATTTTGAGCACCTACAAGACCCCCTTCAAAGTTTTCAAACTTGTGTGCCCAAACGTTTGGAATACTTTGAACGATGACACGCATTGAATGCTTGGTTCATTTCCACGATGAACCTATTTATTTGAGAGGCGCTCTTTTCCAAAATGACCTTCTCTCTTCTTCCTCATTTTGAGATTTTCTTTTAAATGTTACCCGCCTTTTCATGGAGAATATGAGGCACCGGCGGGGATTAGTCTTGACTATATATACGGGAATGAGGCTTTCCCCAGCCCTCATCCTCATTTACTTTCATGGCATCCAAAAGGAACATGAAGAAGGAGAAAGAGACAAGCGCCGACGTCAATGGCAAAGCTCTTGAAGAAAAGCCTAATGCTGTGCCTACGGCTTACTTGTTGGAGGCTGACCCGTCTCTGAGGGCAGAGAATCTTCTAGACTGCTTTGGCCTGACCCCAAAAGTCTTCGATCACTCAGGTGGTAGGCCATCGTCTTCCTCTGAAGAGCGTGGAAATTCGGAACAGATAGAGTGATTCCTTCGCCTGATGCGTCGTTCGGGGATCCATAACATGGAAGAATTGGCTACTGCCCTTCATCAGACTAATGAAAACGAGAAGAAGAAGTGATGAAATGTGAAGGCACCTCATTTTTCTCTCTCTTTCTATGAATGGCCATGGCGCCAATTTATCTGTAGGGGCATGTCCTTTATGAAAAAATAAAAAGTTTGTTTTATCTTATTTTTGGTGCCCTTTTTTTTAATTTTATTGTGTGATTGTTGACACAAATAAGCGCCAACTGCTGGTTTGAGTGTATGGAGCCAAATCTGACTGATTCAATGTCTAATCTTTTCTGCGAGACACGTAATCAAGAAAAATCTTTTCAAAGATAAATTGGAGGAGATAAAGTTTCAGAGGTATAATGGACATGAACTTTATCATGGCGATCGGTCATAAGATCATTTTTAAAGCAATTGGGCTTTTTTTTTATAAGGGGACGATGTTTGATGATGGAATATTTATGTAGTGACTTTCCACGATAGAGTTTGAATTGTATTCCACTGGAGAATTTATTGAGAGACACTTGTTAACCAGTGGGTCAATTCACAAGGTGAATAAATTCGATGAATGACTGAACGATCACATCTTTTCAAGGAGAAATCGTTTCGGTTCTCAAGACAGACTATTTGATCTTTCTGCCTACAAATAATATGTAACTTTTGCAGATGCTGCCAACACCTGCCCCTTTGGTACAAATGGCTTCTAAAGATGTACCCAAGGAGACTGACGTCATCTTGGAGACTGAGATTACCAAGGATGCTTGTTCTGACGAGCTGTCGTTGCCCATTCAGAAAGAGGCGGAGGAAGGCTCGACTGCTCTTGGACCGAAATAGGACGTTCTTGCTAGACTTGTGGAGCCTAGAAGTACTGTTGAAGAAGAAGCTCTGAGAAAGGCTACCTGCGAACTGTTGGTATCGTCTGACAATAATATTCTCGAGCTTCTTGCGAATTATGTCTTTAATCAAGAGGGCTCCGGTTCTCGTTCCTCTCCTTGATTTTATGTATCTCCTTCTATTTTGGTTATGCAATAAAAGGAGTTTTATTACATTGAAAATACTTTGTTCATAATATCTATCTGTATTCATACATAGTATTTCTTGAGAAATTTGCCATTGATGGGCATCATCGCCACTCGACCGTCCATTTCGGTCAATTGATAAGCTCCATTTGAGAAAACTTTACTTACAACATAGGGACCTTCCCACTTTGCTTTGAATTTGCCCTTGATCATATGTGTCATAGTCATAGGATGTCTGACAGTAAGGACTAATTCGCCTTTTAGGAATGCTCATACTTTGATCTTTCGGTTGAAAGCTTTGGAGATACGGGCTTGATATAGCTCAATATGTTGTTGAGCTAGTAACCGTTTCTCGTCCAGCGCTTCAAGCTCCTGAAGCCGAAGACGATCATTGTTTTCGGTCGTGTGTTCATTGGTAATTGCAACTCTCAGGGATGGAATTTGAATTTCTAATGGTAATACAGCTTTACACCTATACACCAAGGAAAAAGGTATACAACCGGTAGGATTGAGCACGGTAGTACGATAAGCCCATAGACATTCTCCGAGCTTCTCACTCCAGTTATGTTTGTTAATAGAAATGAACTTTTTGAGAAGTTTAATGATAGTCTTATTGAATGCCTCAACCAAGCCATTAGCTGTAGGATTATAGGTCGTGGAAGCGATATTGTCGATTATGTTGTCATCGTAAAACTGAGTAAACTTTTGGCTGATGAACTGTGGTCCATTATCATGAATGATTCGCCGAGGGACACCGAATCTGTATAGTACATGATGTTTGATGAAGTTGATGATGCTACTGGTCTTAACTTCGGCCAAAGATATAGCTTCAGTCCACTTCGAGAAGTAATCGATTATAGCCAGTATAAACCGATATCTTCTAGATGATGGTGGGTTAATCGGACCAATGACATCTATACCCCAAGCTTCAAAGGCCATGATGCGGCAGTCGGATGGAGAAATTTTGATGGTTGATGAATGAAGTCTGCATGGATTTGACAAGCTTGGCATTTTCTTGCATATTCAATAACATCTGATACCATAGTGGGCCAGTACTAACCCATACATCGGATACGATCCTATAGCTTAGGGCCGGGCTGATGTGCTCCATAAATACCATCGTAAGCCTCACGTAGTATTTTCTTTGCTTCGTCTTCCGCCAGACAACGTAAGAGTAGACAATCAAACGTTCTCCGATAGAGAGTCTTGGTTGTATGATTGTAATAGAATCGGAGTGATCGACGACGGATAGTTGTAGCTTCTTTAGGATCTTCATGTAAGATGTCATGCACCACGAAGTCAATGAAAGGAGCTCTCCAGTCTTCACTAATGGCATTGATTTTTATTGAATTGCTGAATTCAATGTTGGAATTATTCTCGATGCAAAATAATTCTCTGTTAGTGAAAACAACCTTCTACTGTCTTCCGACTGGAATTGCTAATACTGCAGCAAGATTAGCTAGTGTATCAGCTTCTGTATTGTATGCTTGTCGTGCTCAATGAAGAAGCCTTTGAATGATGTAGCCATTCTAAATGTTGCCTCGTGATATGGGACAAGATCATGATGTCGAACTTCATACGTTCCTCTGACCTGATTGACGATCAGTTTTAGAGTCTCCATAAACCTCAAGATATTCAATATCTAGCTATTTAGCTAGTTGGAGACCAATAAGCAAAGTATTTTACTCTGCCATGTGTTGGAGCACGATTTGTTTAGAGAATAAGCTCTTTGAATAGCCAATCCGTCAGGTGATACGAGGACAATTCTGACTCCAGCGACGATGGTGCCTTTGGGTCCGATTCTGGATGCTCCATCAAAGAATAGACGCCAAGTAGGAAATTCTTCAGAAATTATGTTAGATTCCAGGGTTTCGTCAGAAATTTCATCATAGAGTTTAGACGTCTCAAAAATTGGATGTGCCGCTAGAAAGTCAGCGAGGGCTTGACCCTTAATAGACTTTTGGGGAACATATACCATATCGTATTGTGCTAATAATATGGCCCATGTAGCGAGCCTGGAATTGAGCGTACTGGGCTTCCTCATCAAAACTCGGAGAGGGTTGACTCGGGAGATGACATGAATGGTTTACCCTGTGATATAATAACGTATCTTTTGAACAGCGAACATCAAGGCTAAACATTCTTTTTCTACCGGACTATAATGGTGTTCAGCTCCGATCATCGTGCGGCTAAGATAATAGATAGCCTGCTCATGACCCTCTTTATTCTTCTGGGCTAGTTATACACCCAATGAATGATCTATTGCTCGAACATACATCAGGAAGGGTATTCCTGAGACTGGAGGCACTAGAACTGGAGGGTTCATCAAGTACTGATTTATGTCTTCAAATACTTACTGGCATTTTTTAGTTCTAATGAAAGACACACCTTTTTTTCATGAGTTGAGTGAACGGTCTGTAGCGTCCAGACAGATTCGAAATAAATCTCCTGATATTGGCAAGCCGACCTTGGAATCCTCGTAGCTCTTTTAGGTTGCGTGGAGGACGCATCTCTTGAATGGCTTTGATCTTCTCGGGATCAACGTGTATACCTTTAGAGGTAATGACGAATCCGAGAAATTTGCCACTAGAGACTCCCAGGAATGACTTGGTAGGATTCATCTTGAGTTGATGTTGGCGCATTAGATCGAAGATAGTTCTCAAGTCTTGGATGTGGTCTTCCTTTAGACGACTTTTGACAACAATATCATCGACATAGCATTCAATTGTCTTCCGTAAATGATCAAGGAAGATAGTACTCATAGCCCGCTGATAAGTTGCACCAGCGTTCTTAAGACCGAATGACATGACAGTGTAGCAATAGACTCCCAAAGGAGTACGAAAAGATGTATGTTTCTCATCTTTTTGATGCATCTTGATTTGATTGTATCCTGAGAATCCATCCATAAAAGACATTCATTCGAATCCGCAAGTATTGTCGATCATGACATCAGTGATCGGAAGAGGAAACTCATCCTTGGGACAAGCATCGTTGAGGTCTCTAAAGTTAATCAGACTCTGACTTTCCCTGTTTTCTTCATCACTGGGACAATATTGGCGACCCAGTCGGAATATTGTTCTTCTCTAACAAAGCCATAAGAGATAAGCTTCTTGACTTCAGTTTCTATGGCATCCATCATGTCAGGTCGGAATAGACGTTGTTATTGTTTGACCAGCTTTGCATTGGGCAAGATATTGAGCCTATGGGTAGCAATCTGGGGATCCAGTCCTGGCATATCCTCATAACTCCAGGCGAAGACGTCAATGTATTCCCGAATAAACTGAACTAATTCTTGTTTATCCGCTTCTGGGAGACTCTTGCTGAAGAAGATAGGTCTTGGTGAGCCTTCTTCTCCAACATTGACCTGAATTAATTGATCTTCAGGAGGTGGTTCTCGTTATTCGAAATGAAGTTCCCACTGAGTGTCCATCCTTTGTGCCCAAGGATCTACTTCATGAGTTTCCTCAAAGTCATCCTCGTCATCTTCCGAGAACTTGGCAGACACCATATTAGAAGATAGTGTCACTCGATGGACGTGTCCGACACTAGTGTCAGAGTCCCACGATATGGAGTCAGAAGAATTAGACCGTTCTTCACTGTCAGACTCGGAGGCCTTTGGAGTTACAATCGGTGAAGTATAAATCAACCAATGTTTTATCCTGCTGTAATATGGCAATGATTTCCCTTTCGAAGTAGGGGTACGAATGGGAGTTCATTTTCCTCTACCACCATTAAGACCAGTTTTAAAATCATAGCCCATCTTTCGAATGATTTCTTTAGATTGTCGACTATAATAACCTAGTTGTAGTCGTCCATTATCGTCTTTTTCATCCTCACTATCGAGCATGGTTTCTTGTTCTGTTCTTTTACTAAAAAGTATAGGAGTTTCCCCTCTTTCTGGAAGGAACTAGTAAGAAAGAATCTTGCGATCAATCCTGTTGCAAGTCCGAGCGTCAATGCGATCGTACACTTTAAGTTCTCTCTTACCCATAAAGGATTTCACCGTTCTATACATCATGCCTTATATATCTCGGCCGCATCAATCCTATTGCAAGTCCGAGCGTCAATACGATCGTACACTTCAAACGCTACGACATTCTATGCCTCTGCGCGATCAAGCGAAGCTTCGCCGCGAGCAATCCATTTCCTGCACCCTGCATGAAAGCTGGTGGAGGATCAATATGTTCGTCCTCGCATGTACTGATGAAAAGACCCACTTTCTAAACCGACATTTAGTATTTATGTTGAATCATGCAACTTAGTTTATGATCTTGCTATATTCTCCATAGGGTCGATTTTATGGCATATTCGAAAGCGGTAAAGCATGTTATTCGAATTGAATAGGCAAGCAAGCAAACAATCTTGTGTTTGTTTCGTGGCACAATTTCTTACCAACATAGACGCACTCGCCCTTGCATCGACGCAAGGTGAATACGCCCCATTCTTTTCCTGTCATGTTATAAGTGCTCTCTATGCAGGATCTATGTGTGTAGGATACGTACGTATCTGTACTTTTAATCCATCGTTCCTTAACTATATGAAGGTCATTGGCGTATCCGCGCCAGAATGGACTAAAGGTGTTTTTTTTCTTCTCTTTCTTCTCTTTCTTTTCTTTCTCTCTTTTCTTTTCTCAAATTGGGTAGTCCGGCGCCTCTCGTAGTGGGTTGCTACCCCAATTACGGAGACCTTTCATTGTATACCATCATTTGCGGCTTTTCACATTCGCTAAGCGGTCGCTAGTCGTCTTACGGATGTGCGCCCCTCAAAGATTACATCCCTCCTAGGCCAAACGGTCCCGGTGCCCCGGCGTACCTGTTCGAAGGGAACATTCCCGTACACGGGAGATTATTTCATCATTTACTCAAGTCCATTCGACCATGCAACGCACAGTTATTCAAACAATCAAACATAGTCTTGAGTCCGATACTCAGACTTTATCATCTCGTATTTCTCCCATTAACTTTCTATGTTCTCACATTTCATACTTCGTTTCAATGTTCAATGGCATCATGTCTCAACTCATTGTTCGTCAACCGAACGACCCGAAGGTCCCCAACACTTTTTGAGGCATCATGTCACATCTGACAGTTCCGTCACAATCATGCCACAACTGTACTCTTTTGTAACAAAGCCATCTTTTATGATCTCGTGCACGTACGCACGTTTCAACACATTTATCATCTTTTTCTTCGTGTCGTGCACTTGATGCACTCATCGAAGTCGTATTTCCATGTTCTATGCCTTAGTGTTCAATGTTCGTGGCTTGCACACTAGGGCGCTCGCCTATATTGTCTTTCAATGTGCTAGCCTTCTATCTCGTGCTTGGAGGCACAGAATGGCTCATGCACAAAGGCACTCGCCGAATACAGTTATCCTATGTTCTTGTGGCTTACGCACCAAGGCGCTCGCCTTTGCGATATCCAATGTTCCATAGCAACTCGTGCATTTGATGTATGTTTTATTTTAATTGTTCTAACTAGTGTTTGACACATACTATGATTTATCTTCCAACCGGACCACGCCCGTGGCGTCGATAGGTTAACTTATCATACAATGATACATTCTTACTTAGGCATGAAGGAGTAAAAGAAGAGTCGGTCCTCCCACCTTAAGCCGATACGCCTTGTTGTTTGTCGAGCCGATGCGGCTCGATTTTATCACTTTGTTGCACGGCCAAATCTTCTGACTTAGCCATTTGAGCACTTCTTGTTTCATTGAACTACTCGATCGATTTCGGCCGACCGTGTCCAAGTCCCAGCCCGTTACGAGACGGTGATTTGGATTTTGTGGACCCGTTGCGAATGAGGTAAAATATCGACCTCTAATATTTCTACGTAAACGGATAGCCTCCACATGAAACTAACTAAAATCAATACTTGCATCGATTCGAACTTGCGCCTTGGGTAGATTCGATTTCTTAGAATCTTTGAGCCGAATCAACGCACTTATCCTTCGGGGCAATGCAGCGCTTCACATTGATTCAACTCGATGCATTTCTTTGGGACAATGCAACTCTTTGCATCGATTTAGTTTGATGCATTGCTCGGGACACGTAACTCTCGTATCGATTCACATCGATACATTTTATTCGGTCAACGCGACTCTTTGAGTCAACATCTCAGCGAAATGCACCGTACAGAGCGGGGCATTACAGAATATACCACTCAAAACAATGTTCGTCCTCGAACCAAAACCAATAATCTGATTAAATATTTATAGATCGTTTCACGATCTCGTCCCACCAATGTTGTTCAGTCTCATACTATCTTGCAAGCTTTTCTTTAACATTTCAAAGTCTTTCTTGCAGCTCGATTTGAATTTTTGTATACAACTCGATTTGGATCCATACCTATATTCAAGGCATCCCAAAAATATATGCATTTTGACCAAGTCCAGTGGTAGCAAATTGGAACAAAGTTGACAGGCAAATTTTTAATCATAATGCTTGCATCTCGTACTCTCGTATCGGACAAAATCTCTAGCGTCCGTTCTCAAAATTTCTATTGCGTATGCATATTCGATACATACGCGATTATCTAATAAGGTCACGACATACGACACGATTAAAAAATTATATTTCTCGTTTCATATATTTCGTATGGATCATCAATTCTATGCGTCGCGTCGAGCCGTCGCGCATCTGATCGTAACGATCCTCCGCAATGCCTTGCGTTCGAAATCGCTATCCAACTATTTCCGAAGTCTAGCTATGCAACTCATCTCGATACAATTTCTTTTGTTGACTTGCAAATGCATCAACATTCAGGACTACGCCCGCTAGTTACGTACCTAGACACCGTGCTTAAATTCTTCCAACGAAACTTTAAATTGACATTGCACAAAGGCCACAATCTATCTGATACAAAAGTTTACATCGAGGCGACAGTGCTCAAGGCAATAATCGCTTTGACTCAAAGTCTTACGTTCGATTTTCTAACGAGTAGGAATTCACTAGCCAAATTTCTAACTTATCCGTCTCGCAACATCGAATATAAGTTTGATTCACGCAAGCTCAATTGCAAGGTGAATCCAAATCTAACGACATAACTCATAAGTCATTCTCTTACCACTCGTGCTTGTGTATAGTACGATTTCAAAATCGCCTAGACTTATCAACATGCACCACATTATATTTGTTATCGATGCAATTTCATATGCGATATCGCATGGGTCATCTTATGGTCTGCAACATTCAAATTGATTTGGCGGTCAAGTCTTCTAGGGTCAGCTGCCCCGAAGCTACGCTCGATAATTGTGGATCATTAACGAAGGACAGTTTACTATGAACCATGTTATTTCTTATTTCGGAGCTAAATCACATTCCAACGATTTCTATGCGACTACCCAATTTTGGATACAACTATTTCTATCAATGCAACTGATGCGCAACTATCCTCCGAGTAAAGTCATGCACTACCGTCGATGATTCCGCAATTTACGATGCATCTACTCGTATTAAGTTCGAGTCTATCTTAATTACGGTCGACACACGAGATGCTATACGCATCGAACAATCGTCGATGACTTATAGTCTCGTCTTGATCAATCACAAGTTCATGATCAAGTTCGTTCATTCTCGTATTATTATTTACAAAATTTTGATAGCACGAGGCACACTCCATTTTGTATTCTCATATTGTGCTTACGTTTCCTTACGTATCGATCTCGATACATCATATCAATTTTGATAGCACGAGGGTCAACTTTGATTCTGTTTCAACGTCGACAACTTGCATTACATACGTCCAAGTTCTCCACAAACATTTTCGTACGTCTCGAATCATTTCTCAATTCTTTGCATTCCGTTATACTTCGATCGCGTAACCAAGTTACCGATTTTTCGACGTCGTACCCTCGAGTCATACAATCGTGCCCTCTAAGTTTCATATGATTTCGTCGTGCTCACAGTGAGTCTCTGTCACACCCCAGAACCAGAATACCGACAAGTAGGGACGGACCAGGCCAGCTACGTATACCAAAGTACTCCAGTACTCTGAAATAATGTATAAGCTGTATAGATGGGGGTCACTGCTACAAACCAACAGTCAATCCTAGGTCACATAATCCTTGATATCTCAGTCTCAGACAAGAAGTAAGGTACAGGAATATGATCATCATGCATATAAGACAGTAAATCGTCCCAAACTATAATATATAATGATCATGAAGCTAGTAATACAAAATAAAGAACTAGCAAGACTAAGT
>JANAVB010013010.1:0-64412 GCA_029216955.1 Iris pallida | reverse complement strand
CTCTGCAATCAATGCTGGCGTGGTGCCTGCTCAACCAATCCATACCGACTACTATATCGTAGTTCGACAATAGCATTACGAGCAGGCTCACCTCCAACTCACGGCCTCCCAAAATAACACTCCGACCCTTACAAACATCACTCACGAGGATAATGTCACCCCCGGTCGGGATCTTGTAAGTCCTAGGCAACGATTCAGCTATGATACCGTATCTAATCACAAATGATACTGATACGAAACTATATGAAGCACCGGAATCGAATAATGCAAAAGCTGGACTGGAGCCGAGAAGATGAACCTGCGATCAGCTCTCCTATCGCCTCTGTATCCTCGACCGCCATGGCGAAAGCTCGCCCCTGCTGGCCTCCTCTGGCCTGCTATTGGTGCTGAACGAACCTCTGCTGCTGTGTCGACAGGGCTGGTCCCCTCTGCTAGCCTGCTGGAGCTCTGACTACTGCTCCCTAAGCTGCTCGTCCTATGCGACACTCCCTCATCTGGTGGTCTGCTGAACCACACACTAGACACTGGCCTAGCCTCTTCTGGCACTCACTGGAGACATGCCCGGGCTTCTTGCAGTAAGCACAAGTGATAATCTGTCTCTGGCCCTGCTGCTGCTATCTCGGCTGCTGATGCTGTCTCTGCTGGAACGGCTGCGGCTGGAACTGCCTCGGCTGCTGGTGCTGAAAGTGAGGCCTCTTGTCCTGGCCTCCGCTGCTTCTTCCCCCAACAGGGTCTCGCCCCCTCTTGAGCTTCAGCTCAAGATCGTCTTCAGCCAATAAAGCTTCCGTCAAAATCTCCTCGAAAGTGGCATCCCTGTTGCCCTTGGTCAAGGACTTGACTTCCTTGACCAGACCCTTTCGGAACCTCTGGGCCTTCGCCGTCTCGCTCAAGCCCTCTACGAATCTGCCGAGGCGACCGAACTCCCCAGCGTACTCCTCTACTGAAAGGCTCCCCTGAACTAAGCTATCAAACTGCAACTCCAAGGCTCGAAGCGCTGTATCTGGAAAGAACTTCTTCTTGAAGAAGCCCTTGAACTCCTTCCAGGTCTGTCCAGCTACCCCTACCCTGGGGTCTGACTGATACCAGGTGCGAGCAAGATCTCGTATCCGGCTAGCTGCTGCCTCTATCTAGAGATCTGCCGGTATCCAGGCCAGGCGGAAGATCTCCTCTATATGCTCGATCCACTCGTCAGCATATAAAATCCCCTCCGTCCCCAGGAAGTCTCTGGGGCTCATCTTCTGGAACTGCTCTATCCCAGGTGTCCTCGGCTGCTGGACTGCTGGTCAAGCTGCGACTGTCGTAAGGGCCAACTCCATGCTCCTGGCCTGCCGGGCCTACTGTACCTCCATAAACTGCTGAAAGTAGGCAAACATCTGTGTCACGTCCACGTATCCTGTAGGCGGCGGCTGCTGGAAAGGTACCTCTGGGATGACTAGGCCCTGCCTCAGAACTGGTGGAGGCATACCCCCTGCTGTTGCTGCTGCTACTGCTGAAGTCCCAATATGCAGATGTGGCAGGAACTACAGCCTCCTGACCCTGCTGAACTGGCTGAGAGGTAGCAGTCCCCTCCATAGTATCCCTATGAATGGTACGCTGTAACCGTGTCTCCACCATCCTGAAGACAGATCAAACAAGGGTATCAATTGCTGAGAAAGAAGCGATATAACAAAGGCGGACAGTTAAAATTCAAAAGAAATCAATTGACAGTAAGGATTTAGATGGCAAAAATAGAGTTTTTTCCTAATGTGATTGAGTACCTTGAAAACTAATGTCCTATATCCTACTGCAGGCTGTAGTGATACTCTGGTTCGAATACCACTACACTTCTAGTCTTGACCTGCATGGGCCACCACTAAAAACGTGTCACGACCCGTACCCTAGAGTAAGGGCACGAGACACGGGTACGTCCAGCCTACGCCGGGTGTCGGCGGTAGAACGATGTCCTAGGTCTCATGCATCTAACAGTATAATACTAAGCAGTTTATACTCCCCAAATGGGGGTGACATAGCAGAATGTAAACTCAATCACAACTAAGGAAGAAGAAGCACGATATGATATAGAACTCAAAATAAAATACAGATGATCAGAAGAGTCTAAGTGTCTAAGATAACAACTCAGCAAACATCCAGAAATATAAAGTCTCAACTATAGAATATGAAAGAATATATACAATCCCGATCTCAAATGACAAAAATAATAAAACCTAGACTAGGGAGCCTCAGTCTCTATAGCTAGTGGATCCGGCTGGAAATCCGGATCACAGGTGTCATCTAGAGCTGTCCCATAAAAAGTGTCAACACCAGCCTCATCCTCGTCCTCTGTAAACATATCAACGGTACCCAATCAGGACGGAGCGAGCACAATACATCTTAACAGATCATAGCAGGTTAGAAATATAACCATGCAGTAAAGTAAGATACAGGAAGCTGAAAGAAAGTACAGAATGTAAAGGAGATAGCTGTAATGGAAATATCTACTATAAAGAGAACTAACAGTGGCTAGTGAGTCAGAGTACAATATAGACATGTGAATGGCATAGGATGATTCTGATGCTACACTACGGAATGATTCTGATGCTACACTACTTGGATATTATTCACATGTCCACTTCTACTCCTCCGTACCCCCAATCAATATACAAGGATCCAGCCAGGTTATGTTATGATTCATGTAATGGCCCCCGAAGGGTGGTACATGATAGTCCCATAAATAGGGATTCTAGGAATGCCCATAAATGGGTGATTCAAGGAAGACTCTGTGATCATGAGAGTACATGTCACAAGTGATTCAATGAACCATGAAGCATAGTGATAAACAATGTAAGTGAAACGCACAAAACATGTAGTATCCGATGCTCTCCGAGAGGATAATATCTCAAGAAAGGATCCATATACAAATCCGTGTGACCAACGTGACAGCATCAAGTAAAGTAATTTAAAGTAGAAGAATAATTCTAACAGGATATGAAATGATCAGAGAATGTACTCGCCTGTATCGTGAGTATTTGAAGAATATCTACTGTTCGAGGAGTGGTATCTGTCTCCTATAGAACAGTACAAGTCACTATAAGTCTAAAATGATAATAAGATGCAATTCAATACATTCTATATGAATCTAGGTCAATCTAGACCCAAGTCAACTTTTGGTCAACTCTAGTCAACCCTAGAAGTCAAACTAGGTCAACTAAGTCAAACCTAAGTCAACAAGTCTATACTAGTCTAACTAGTCTATTCTATCAAGCCCACATCAATTCTAGACTATACAAGTCTAACTAGACTCTATACTGGCATTCAAGCCACACCCATAGGCTAAGAGCCCTAGGCTATAGGCTATAGGCTATATCATGCCTAAGCCAACCCACATATCTATATACACATATTAACATATCTAATATAATACACACATATTATAATAATAGGATACCTATATATGCAGCTCACATAAATATATACATGTACATATGTACATATGCATACACACATAGAAGGATAGGAATTAGGCACATGTGCATGTGTTCAAGTGTGTGTGTGTCATGAGAGTGTCACATGAGCATGTGTGTGTTAGTGAGAGTGTCAAGAGGAAAAACAGTGAGTGCACATTTGTGTGTGTAACATGTGAGCAAAGTGTGTGTATGAGTGACAAGAGAGTCTGCCTAGAGTGTCAAAGGGGTGTGTGTGTTATCATGGAATAAGTGTTAGGCAATGTGTGATATCCTGGAAAAACAGGAAACGGTGAATGGTATCATGTGTACAATGTCAATTGTGTGTAAAAATAGGGATAGGAAACAAACAGTGTACTGTAAAAAGTTAGTGTACATTGTGTTCATGTGTCAATAGGAAATATCAGTGTGAAATCCTGGAATAGGAAAACAGTGAACTACTCTAGTGTAATCTGGAAAAAACATTGAGGGTACATGGTAACCCTGGAAATCAGTGAGGATAAACACAAACATTGAATCAATACCAAGTATGAATTAACATTCAATGATCAATCGATTTCAGTTAAGGAAAGGAAATCAAACCAATTCTCAGCTCTGGGATTTCTGTCAATTTAATTGACAGTTTACAATGAATCAAAACAGTTGGAAGTTAACATTCAATCCAGTTCTAGGGAAGGAAATCTATTCTCAGATTTATGAAGAACTATTTGACAGCTCATTAAGGAAGGGAAATCAATTCAGGATATTGGAAATAATGTATCAGTGATATTGAATCAAAATCAGTTAAAGGAAACGAAATCAATATCAGTTTTAACATTTTGAAGCCCAAACACATTGTCAAATAACCCAATCCATCTTCAACAATGAAACAAAACAATACCAATATGAGAACTAACATTCACATTTTAGTTTAAGGAAGAAATGAGAATTCAATTCTCAGATATTGAGAATAAAAATGACAGTTTAATATTTTATACAGTTGACAGAAAAATATAACCCAAATCATAGGTAATGAGCCATAAAGCCTAATCTAAATGTAACATTGAACTAGTCATGAATTAAATAACATGTAGGATCATTGATACTGAAACATTAGTTTAATCAGATAAAATAGGAAATTAAATCTCAGGAATTTGATATCAGTGTGGTATCAGTCGAACCCGAGTCAAATCCCATCTCAATATTCCATTTCCAAATCAACAACCTAATCTAAAATGTAATAATCAACTAACAGAGATTATTAATCATGTATAGGACCTAATTAGCAATTTAAATCATAAATTAAACCATTTAAACTAGGAATAAAACACAGGAAGAAATAATTGGACTGACACAGCACAGTGCACGACCAGTGCACACCCGATTTCGTGTCCGACACGACATAAGGACTCACGAAACTTTGGAAGCCTCGTGTGAGTGTCAGCCCCAACCCATGTGTCGAGTTTCACGTGTCCAAGTGGTGTATCCAGTGCACTGTGGACCCCGAGTAGCAGGGGATCTGTCACGCGCGTGCGTGTGTGTGAACCCAGCGTGTTCCCGTGTCCAATACGACACGACACGACACTACTACCACTTCAGTCCAACGAAAATCGATAAGCGATAGCAAACCCTAAATTCCTATTCAAAACAGAAAACGAGGAAGAAATGCCCACTATGGCATTTCAACAAACACTTAGGTGTATCCACTGATACGTATCCGATACGGACACGTATTGGACACGAAAACTAACAAGGCCTATACCAACAGTTAGGGTAGACCTAGGACTTCCTATTCATGCAATTAAAATACTATTTTATGGAGAGGATTAGGATTTACCTAGGTGTAAAATGGCTTAAAAAGCCTCAAAGAGAGTTGTTCCTCAAGCTACCCAAACTCCTCCAAATTGCTCATTCACTGAAATTTCTCACCATAGCCATCAAATGCACAGAGATTAGAACCTATTGCAAGAAATTAGAAGGAAAAAGGAGTTGAAATGGAGAAGATAGTGATTGGGGAAGAAAGGGGTTTACCTCTATTTTTCAAACTTGTTATTTTTCCTAAGGAGGCTCGCCCTAAGTGAAGAGACATTAAATAGGTGGGAAAAAACCTAGGTGGTCGGCCAAGTGGGTGTAGGGCTAGGGTTAGGGTTTCACTAGTTGGCTATGGGCCTCTATGGGCCTAAGCCATAAGCCATGACTTATGAAATCACAAGTCATTCTCTAACTAAATCAATATCCTATTTTCCCTAAATAAATTCTAATGAGTAGGATATCACTAACTTAGGTCAAGCTAGGGTTTCATAATCTACCCAAGTAGTCATGACTAGGGTTAGCTTCTAGGACAGTCTCCTAAGTCACCCTGAGTCAAAGTCAAGAATAGCACTAAATCAATTATACTAAAATCACTTAAATTCCAGTAATTATAATTAATACCAAATGATTCCAATAATTTCCAAAAATTTTAAAAATGACCAAAATACCCTCAAGCTAGAAATGTGGTTGTGACAGTAGTGCCTCATCCCACTCAGTCATTTAAAGGCTATAATTTACTTTTTTGAGCTAGCAAATCGAGCAATATTCTGACTCCAGGGGGACCAAACTCGGGATGAGAGTAGTGCCCCATCCCGCTAAGTCATTTAAAGGCTATAATCTACTTTTCTGAGCCAACAAATCGAGCAATATTCATTTTATTTTCCAAATCATATATTTAAAGGCTAATCTCTGTTGTATAGTCATTTTCATATATTAGAGCTACATTCAGTGAATTGTACTCGTTCTATCCTGACTGGGTAACCAAACAAATTTTAGGTGATTGCAAAGAGGTCGTACGCCCTGACCAGTATGGCTCATACTTGGGAGATACAGTAGAGACGAACTTTCACTACTAAAATCTGCTCCATTAGTGACGTAAATTTAGCGATATTAAATTAACGTCGCTAAATTATGCACATTAGCGACGTTTAATTGAAACGTCGTTAATAGTCGCTACTAGCGACGAAAATAGTGACGTGACAACGACGTATATTAGTTACATGAGCTAGTTGTCGCTAAACGTCGCTATGACGTCGCTAATAGCGACTAATTTAGCGACGTTAGGATGAACGTCGCTAAATTCTAATTAAATTCCCCCACCGATTCGTTTCCCCCTATTTACTCTCTCACTCTCTCTCCTCCCCCCTCCGACGTTCTCACTCTCTCCGGCGCTCTCACTCTCTTCGATAACTCTCACTCTCTCCGGCGACTCTCCTCCCTCTCCGGTACATGACTCTTCCCCTCCCACTCTTTCTCTATTTTGGTTGTTGGTGTTTGGGGGGGTGCGGGTGGCTCGGGGGGAGGGCCAGGGGGATACGGGTGGTTGGGGGTGAGTGGAGGGTGGCTGGAGGGTGGGGCAGGGGGGTGAGGGCGGCTGAGGGAGGGGAGAAAGGGTTAGGGTTCGGGTTAGGGGTGGGTATATGTGGAGGGGGAGGGGCGGGGGTGAGGGCGGTTGGGGGAGGGGAGCAGTGGGGTCGGGGCGGCTGGGGGAGGGAGCAGTGGGGGTGGGGGCGGCTGGGAGAGGGGAGTAGGGGGTTGGGGCAGCTGGGGGAGGGGTAGGGGGTGGGGGCTCTAGGGGAGGGGAGCGGGGGGTGGAGGGGCTGGAGGAGAGGAACAGGGGGAGGGGAGGGTTAGGGTTTGGGTTAGGGGTAGGGGTGAGGAGGGGGGCTGTGGGTAGGCAAGGGTTAGGGTTAGGATTAAGGGTGGTTGGTGGGGGAAGGGGGCTGGGAAGGGGAGGGGGCTGGTAGGGGAGGGGTTAGGGATAGGGTTAGGGGTGGTGTAGGGGGGGGGGTGCGGGGGAGCTTGGTCAGTGGCACCGATAGTGCCAAATTTTTTGATAATTTAGTAATAATTATTTGTTTTCTGACACCGAAAAATGTGATACTCCGATTCGAAAGCACCGATAGTTCCGATATTTATAACCAGTAGTTTTGTTGGTTGGTTAATTGGTAACATGGTGATCAGGACATATAGTCCCTGCAGCCATTCGACTGGCGAGGCAGAAACTATGTAGCCGTAGATAAAGTTGACTGTCCTCTGACCCTCATCCCTCGGTAATGATGATACGACAACCTATCACTATATCTTTTAGTAGTAGATGATGTCTTAGTATTACATTATGTGGGTTCATCTTGATTCTGTTACATTTGTGAATATCGATCTTACCAGATGGCACCCATGACCCGAGCAACGGCATGTCGTTTGAGGGAAATACTGAATATTGAGTTGGCTCCTCCTACTGTTAAGGAGGAACTGGCACCGGTAGCTAGTGAGACCGGGAGTTCTATTTATCCAGCACCTGCAATGGACTATATCTCTCCTGCCGCCGTCGATCCCACTTATTCGAAGTGGTTGCGTGATATCACTGAGCG
This sequence comes from Iris pallida, assembly GCA_029216955.1. Taxonomy (NCBI): domain Eukaryota; kingdom Viridiplantae; phylum Streptophyta; class Magnoliopsida; order Asparagales; family Iridaceae; genus Iris; species Iris pallida. Next base: position 56,590 of record JANAVB010013010.1, on the reverse strand, counting down.
TTTGCGTGAGCTGCGTGGTTGTCATTAGCTATTAGTACTTATTTATATTGGACTATTTGTATTGGATTGTGTTGTATTAGACTATTTGTATTGGACTACAGATATAATAAGTATTGTGTCAATATCTGGATTGTATCTCCAGCTCCAGCTCCAGCTCCATTTGTATTCTGGATTCTGTATTTTGTATTTTAGATTCTGTATTTTGGCTCCGGCTCCAGCTCTAGCTCCATTTTTATTAATCTACGATATGACATGGTGATCAGGACATAGTCCCTACAGCCAATCGACTGGCGAGACAGAAACTATGTAGCCGTAGATGAAGTTGACTGTCCTCCGACCCTCATTCCTCGGCAATGATGATACGATAACCTATTACTATATCTTTTAGTAGTAGATGATGTCTTAGTATTACATTATGTGGGTTCATCTTGATTCTGTTATATCCTTCAGATACTAGATTCGATAAGAACATATACTACACCATATGTACAGAACATAGATGATTCACACTAATGTATGCTAGAATGAATTTTGGGTTGTGTTCTGAGCCATCCGTTCTCACACTTAAAACATATATGAATTAGTACTGTGTGTCAATATTTGTTTTTGTATTTTCGGCGAACCCAGGGATTGGATTATGTATTTTGGCTCCAGCTCCAGCTCCATATACATTTATCTACGATACGACATGGTGATCAGGACATAGTCCATGCAGCCATTCGACTGGCAAGACAGAAACTATGTAGCCATAGATAAAGTTGACTGTCCTTCGACCCTCATCCCTCGGCAATGATGATATGACAACCTATCACTATATCTTATATAGTAGTAGATGATGTCTTAGTATTACATTATGTGAGTTCATCTTGATTCTGTTACATTCTTCAGATACTAGATATGATAAGAACATATACTACACCATATGTACAGAACATAGACGATTCACACTAATATATGCTAGAATGAATTTTGGGTTATATTCTGAGCCATTCGTCCCCATACTTGGCAATTAAGCATGTGAAATATATCGTTGAAGAACATAAAACTTGTGGTCGTTACTGCAGAAAGTGCAAACTGACATGAACTGACGCACGAAAAGGAGGAGATCAAAGCTGTAACAAGTAAAGTTATATTTTGGATGTTCTACTCTTGTAAGCTCTTTGTTCACAAAGCAAGATATAATAATACAGAACAAGTATCGAGTTTATAACTCTTGTAAGCTCTATACTTGAGTTACGAACTCGATACTTGTTCTGTATTCTTTAATTATAGCTTGCTTTGTGAACAAAGAGTTTACAAGAGTTCTTTTTCCAAAGCACAACTTTACTTGTTCCAGCTTAGAGCCCCCCATTTTCGTGCGTCAGTTCATGTCGGTCTTCACTTTCTGCAGTAACTTCCTCCAATTAACCTCCATCCCTTGGCAATGATGATACGACAACCTATCTTGATTCTGTTATTAGTAGGTTCATCTTGATTATATCCTTCAGATACTAGATTCGATTAGAACATATACTACACCATATATACAGAACATAGATAATTCACACTAATTGTATGCTAGAATGAAATTTGGGTTGTGTTCTGAGCCATCCATTCTCACACTTGGCAAAAAAATCAAATTTTTTGTATTTTATCTGCTTTCAAAAATGTACTCAAACGAGATGGCACCCGTTCTCACAGATGGCACCTAAGACCCGAGGATCTCGTTTAAGGGAGTCACAGATGGATGTGAAAGAGAAGCTGGCACCAGAGGGCAGTTCCACCGAGAGAGTTGCTCCAGAAGTAATTCCTAAAGCCGAGGGAGCTGTGAAAGAGGAGGTGGCACCAGAGGACAGTTCCACCGGGAGTTCCAGTCATCCATCTCCTCTGGATATTGATCTGGCTGCCGTGGATCCTACTTATGCGCGCTGGCTGAGGGAGTTCTATCTGCCCCAGCATAGACGACAGTAGATACATATATTGACAGGATTTGTTTTGATGGATATCTCTCCTCTGGATATTGTGATGGATATATCTCCTTTGGATATTGTGATGGATATTTGTTTTTTGGTGTGTGATGTTATTGGTTTGTGTGATGCGTGATGTATATTGGTTTGTGTGATGTGTGATGCATATTGTGATGTTCCGAGAGGCTTGAGGAGACGACCAATTATTTTTGGTATATTCTGGATTGTATTATGCGTGCCGGTGTTGAGTGTTCCACCAAAGGGGTCGACGAACCCAGGGATTAGATTCTGTATTTTGGATTGGATTGGATTCTGTATTTTGGATTGTACATTTGCATTCTGGATTTTTTTTAATTTTTTTCAATTTAGCGATGTTTATATCGTCGCTAACTGTTAGCGACGAATATAAACATCGCTAAATTGTTGACATGGCAAACAATCTGATGCCACCATATCGGCGCAAAAACGTCACTAATGTGTCGCTAATCGGCGACCACAAGGAAACGTCGTAATTAACGTCGCTATTTAACGACGTTATGACCGTCGCTAACTAACGTCGCTATAGCGACGTTTTCTCGATTAGCGACACATTTTTTCTGTCGTTTCCAAACCGTCGCTGAAAATATCGCTAATTTAGGTTAGCGACGTTTTGGCCGAGATTAGCGACATTTTGGAAGTCGCTGTAACCCCTCTTTCCGAAATTTTGATAATTTTTTTATTTATTTATTTGAATTAAATGGTGATTTTTAGAGTTTTATAAATAATTATTTAGTTAATTATTACGGTGGATGATTTTAGCCATGGTGGAGTTTTGGAGTACAAAGGTGACTAGAAATCGTGGCACGGATAGTGCAATAGCGTGCTTTGACTAGTGTATTAGCCCTGGTATGGAAGGCCAAGCCATGGTGGTGACCTAACTAGAAAAACCGGACCAAGTTGCGACTTAACCCTTACCGAAGATTTATTTAGTTATTATTTATATTATTGAGTTTTAGGGAACCCGGTTGTACCGAATTCGTCAAACTGGACCCAAACCGAACCTCAGTCCGTGTAGTCATTTGGCACATCCAATGACATTCGTGTTGATGGAATTTGGAATGAGGGTGTTGTATTTCATTTTAATGATTTAATGAATATTCCTAAGTATTTGTAATTTAAATATTATATTAGTGATATTCAGTGACATTTGTATAAAATACGTCCTCGTATATTTTGGTATTTTAGACTGTATGTAATGGTATATACACCATTACTGATTTATTGTAATTCGTTATTATTATTATTATTATTATTATTATTATTATTGAGGTTATTATAAAATATTATATATTATTATTGGTTATATTATCTTTGTCAATTAAATATATATATATACATGTGTGTATGTGTACGTATATATGTACATATATAGGTGTATGTGTATGTATATGTAAATGTATATAACTATATGTGTAGGTGAACATATATATTATATAATATATATATATATATATTATATATATATTATATATATATATACCCCCACTCCTCCCCAGTGGGCCGAGCCCAACCCAGCCCAGTGGGCCGAGCCCAACCCAGCAAGCAAAGCCCGGTTTTCCCCTAAGGAACCCAACAGAACCCCCCTCCTCTTCGGTTCAGCCGAACCCAGGCCTCATATTTCGTATATAAGCAGCGAGCGAGGGAGAGGATCATATAAACCCTAACGTCGACAACCGCGCCCCCATGGGAGACTCCGTCACCAGAACCGTCGTGCGTGTGCCTGGGCTTCGCCGGCGGCCGGCCAGCCGCCACGGTCGCGCTGGACGCACGCACGCACAGGGGCACTCAGGACACAACAGCAATAGCAGTTGGCGCACCCCACTTCGCGTCCGATTATCTCCGTCATCGTGCAACGATTTCACGAAGTACTTGAACAGGTTTAAACTCAACCTATACCCCATCTAATCCCAGTAAATAGTTCCGCGAATCATAGGACAACCTGTCCGAGATTTTGATGCAAAGTCGACAAGAAACAGCTTCGAAAACAGTCTCGAACCAGTCCCAAGTAGCTCTGTTTGGAGAATGATTCTTGTCCACCCATCAGTATTTTTGAAAAACAAGTTGAACAGTATTTTATATCACTTATAACCCTTCAAATCTTTTTTGTAGTCCATAGTTTCACTGTGTATGTACAAAGAAAATCGATTTCCAAAATCAAGAAAAACTCGCAACAAAAACAGTTTAAAAACTAGAAAATTCTTCGATACGACGTGCGTCCCGCCAATCCGGGCGACATGGTCGCAAACCGAAAGCATTGAAAGGTGCGTAACGGCTTCATGGTCGTGTGGGCTTTGACGGAATTCAAATTGGTCGCGTGTGTGCGACGAATTTGATGCGTATCCGTCGAAATTTACCGTATCGGCCTCTGTACAAATTTCCTAATTACTTCGTGCATGCTCGTCAGATCGAGACAAAACTTGTGCCAACCGGACCGTATCATTTTTCTGGTCCTGTATGCCAAGTTTGGTCCAATTCAGAGACAGTTGAATCGGACCGCCGTTTTGCGGGCCCCACGGTCCGACTCAACGGGCGATTTTGTGCAGCGGGCCGCCAGAATCCAACTCTGGACATACCGTTGGGTTCGTATAATCCAAAACAAATTCGTAGACAATGTAGTTTGACGAATTAGAGACCGTTGACTCTGGCACACTTTTCAGTGCAAAGCGGGTCCAACGACGGATACGTTTGACCCGAAACTACCGTTTTGCTCCTGTGTCCAGAATTGGACTTAAGGACATACAATCTTAGCTAATTTGACTATTCTAGAACATTGGTGTTATTTATTTCAGCTTTCGGGGACTATTGTACGAGTTTTTGACTATTGTGGCATATTGAGTGGTTGGGACTATCGGTTTCACCAGCAAAGGACCACAGGCGAGTACAGTTTATTGTCTGCATTCGATATTTATCTTCACTACTATTCATTGATTGGCCCATGATTATGTGATTTTTATATTCTATTATAAATTATTGAATCGGAAATGTGAAGTACCAACGATGTGTAATCTGACCTTAGATAGTGTAGACAGTGATTTATTATTACAAAGTAGACAGTGTAGACAGTGATTTATTATTGCAAAGTAGACAGTGTAGATAAGTGATTTATTATTTAAAAGTAGACAGTATAGACAGTAATTTATTATGCAATTAGACAGTGTAAACAGTAATTTATTATTGTAAATAGACCATGTTTCTTTATTGCATTATTTGATGTAGACAGTGTAACTTTATACAATGTAGACAGTGTAACTTTAGACAGTGTAACTTTAGACAATGTAGACAGTGTCGTGTAATTGTCCCGAGATCGATCACATATCAAAGGTACTTCTAAGACTGGGGAAAGTAGTTTGTGTCTATTTATTTGCTACTGGTTTTCCGTATTTTTCTGTTTATTTTCAAAACATGTAATTGATGTCTAACCTCTGCTGTATAGTCATTTTCATTTATTGAAATTGCATTCAGTAAATTGTGCTCGTTCCATTCCTGACTGGAAACTAATATTTTTCAGGTTAATCGTGGATTCACTTAGCATGGGAGATATGGGTGTACTTGCAGACGAAAAGCCTAGAGACTAGCTAGATAGCTGAGTAGTAGTCATTTTAATATTTGTATAATTTTATATTTTTTGCAAATGTAAAACTTGTGAATATTGTAAGTTAAATTAACTATATGAATGAGCATTATTTATAATTTTGATCTTCATGGCCGTGACAGCGTTCTACCGTCGACACTGCGGCGTAGGCTGGCTTGGACACGTCTCGTATCCGTTAAAAAAAGGGTACGGATCGTGACAAGTTTTTGTGGTGGCCCATGCAGGTCAGTTTTTGCAAATTATGCGAACTCATGATAGTACTTAAGTCAGTCGTACTATTGCGAGCATGCGACTAGGAAATGCTCATTCACGAATTAGGAATTAATTTAATTTGAGAGAATGAATAGGACTAGGAGTCCCTTGAACAAATTTACCGATGGGTAGTCTAGGCATACAATTTAAATGAGGACTAGTTATTAATGTTGATAGTTGTCAGATCCCCATAGGTATACTATTATCTCTTGATATGACGATATGATCCAACGTGGATGGATTATTCACTTGGTAACACAGTGCTTTCTAGAATTAATGGTCTAACCTTGATAATTATGCAAATTCCTTCTCTTTGACGGTGAAACCCAGTTTCTTTAGTGTTACTTAATATTATTATTATTATATTATTTTACTATTATTATTATTATTATAATTAATGGTGGGTTTTAAAATTAATTTCAAAAATTAAATTTAGGGCTTTTAATTTGCTGACCTGACTCGAGTCCGGACCAGATCTCCGACACCCGGACCCGGTCCTGACCCAATCCATTCACTTGTAAATTTTGTTTTTTTTTTAAAATATTTTTGTGGAGCTGGTCCAAGTTGGACCAGCACTTCACGTTACCCCCTCTCTCCTTAATTCACTCTTCCTACACTCTAGCACCTCCCACTCCTCATTTCCCTCTACACAACTCACCCCCCTCACCCCGTTCTCCACTTCTTCCCATTTAAACAAAGCACCATACTATTACTTCCCACCATTCCAGAAGGAGGAGCAACACAACCCCTTCACCACTTCATTTTTCCCTCCCCTCATAAATTTTTCTTTCCCCAAACCCCTTTTACCGACCCCTGCCGAGCTGACGACGGCCGCCGACCCCATCCGGCGCCCGACCCCCGGCCTCCTCCGGCCTCCAGCGCGCCCGACCCCCTTCGCCGGCCTCCCAGCAGCGCCTCCGCGCCCGACCTCTGTCGGCCGCGCGTCTCCCCGCGCCCCCGCGCGCGCATTTCCCGGCGGGCCACCTCCGCCCGTGGCCGTCCCTCCCGGCCAGCGTCGAGCTTCGTCGAGCCAGCCCGCCCGCCGGTGACTCGACCTCGGCGCAGCACCGCCCAGCGAACCACCCCGTAATCTCTCCGGTTTTCTCGAGTTTGGGAGTACCCTAGTCGAACTCCAAGTCTGTCCCGCTTTCCGGTGACCCGCAGTTCCGCGGATCCGAGTCCAGCACTGTCCCGAGTTTTTCCAGCTCCTGTCCAGCATAGTCTCGGGTTTTTCGTTGCAGTTCGGATCCCTTTATTTCTATAATTTTGCATCTGAGAGCTCTAGCCGAGCAACCCAAGGTATAACCCCTGTCCTGTCCCATTTTCATTTTGTCTGTGATAAGATTGGTCCCCGATTCCCTTCCGGGAATTCGGTTTTTAGCGACGTCATAGTTTCGGAACTTTCGGAAATGGATTTTCTGGATAATTTAGTTTTTCGGATATATTTCCGAATTATGCTGTGGTTTTTGGGTTGGTTTCGGACTCCCGAATTCGTTGTGAGTCGTTCCGAATTAATATTGAGAATAATTGTGGTTATTTTATATATGTATTTTAGGATTCCCTGGTTTGGGATTTGCAGGAAAATATTGGCACACTTTTTCCAGTTTTTGGGTTGACCAAAAATAGAGAAAATGCTGCCGGATTTTTCGCAAAATTTAGTTACATTTTAAAAATGATTTTAAAATGGATTTCGAAAAATATTAATATTTTGGATTTTGGGCAACGATCGTATCGGTCAATGGGCCATGGCTAAGTGCAAACGAAACCGGCTTCGCCCGGACGTTGAGGCATTAGCCTATATGACGATTGGACCATATCTGAGACTCATTAAATATTTAATTTTATTATTTAATTTATTCATAATTAAATTGTAGGAAGATTTTAGAACTAACAACTGTTTCGTCTTATTTCAATTTCTGTAAAATAAATTGTAATAGGCATAAGCCCAGCTTGTCTATTTTCTCTGTGACCTGTAATTTGGTAGCGTAGGTTTTCTGTTATTTTTCTGGTTTTGCGAGTTATTTTAGCGTACACGTAAATCAAATAAATAATTATTTTGATATAGAAAATTAATAAAGTTTTCTCACATTAAAATTTACAAGTTTTAATATTTAACAACGATTATGTATTTCTCATTAAAATAAGAAATTTAGTTTTTATGTATAATTACGAAAATACAAAGTTTTAATCAAATTAATTTGGTAACGACGAGTTTTTCCAAAATTCAAAGTTAAAATGACCTTTCCCTCGTTATTAATTACAACGCACCGATAATCACATTTTGTTAGTGTTTAATAAATAAAGATTTAAATTGATTAGGACACAATTAGAGATTTCAACTAGTATAGTTAGCTTGGTAACCCTGGATTCTGAGTCAATTTCTCGAATGTAGGAATTCGAGGACGATCCTAATTTCCCATCTCGAAGTCTTCAATCTTTCCAGTCCAGTCCATATTGAGGCAAGTAAATTTTGTGTTAGTTTACAGTTATTTAGTAATCATTTTAATGCAAGTTTAAACCACGATGCAACACGGAACTCTCTCTGAGAGCACTAACTGTAACTACTGTAACTACTGTAACTATTTAGGGACTGGAGGAATAGTGTAATGGGTATGACCACATCCAAAATAACTTAGAACTGTACTAGCTTACCCCTCATACACACGGGGATAAGCCGTATCTGAACTATAACAAACCCAAGACGGTCATATTCACTGCCTATTCAAATCACACTGTTTTACTGTTAAAAAACTGTAACGCCCCAGAACCAGAATACTGGAGAGCGGGGACATACATAGCCAGCTACGTATAATAAAATGGAATCCACCTCATTATACGGTCACGGCTGTCTAGATATATGAGGGTTTAACTACAATCCATCAGTCTCCTATGGTCAAGAACAAGCCTATTGTCTCAATCACAAGCAAGTAAGTAAATGTTACAAGATGTAAGACCACCAAATATGCAAAAGTAAGGCGTCCCCAACATTACATATGGATGATCATGAAGCTAGTCGTACAAAATGTCAAGACTAGCAAGAGTTCAGTCATACATGATCAACCCTAGGATCTGTCAATCATGTTACAGCCCGTAGGCAGACAGTAAGTAAAGGTGAAATCGAGCTAACACATGCTCGTCGGCTAAACGCCTCAAAAGAATAATTTTACAATAAAGTGGTAGGACAAAAAGAAACCCACTTATTGCCAGGGTTACGCCTGGTGGTCACCATCTGGCTGGAAGTTAGGTAGATCCTCTGGGACTGCTCCGATATATGGCCATACAAAACCAGCTGGGTCAGACCCCAGAAAGAGCAAGTGCCACAAAGGAGGTTTCACTTAGGAACTAAAACCAGCACATCAATAATAGAATAATAAAGATAATAAATAAAGAATTGCTAATAATAGAGATAACCACAGTAAACTGAGTACGAGGAAACCATTCAAGCAGCCAGGTCACAACCCTTAAACCAAACAAGGACCGGAGTTGTAACCCTTCACCTGAATAGAAACCCGTCTCAAATACTATTGGTACAGTGAGGACAATAAACGAATAGGAAGAACTGGACCCCTGATCTTTATTGTTAAGGCCAGTATAAATAATTAATCATGTTGTTGAAGTAAGGTAAAACATGACGAGCATGGCAAGGGGTGCAATAAGACAATAAACGAAGAGAGGACACAGAACTGCTCCGGGAGCCAGGTTACAACCCTTAAACCAAACAAGGACCGGGGTTGTAACCCTTCGCCTGAACAGAACTGGACCCACGAACAGAACTGGACCCCCGATCGTTATTGTTAAGACAAGCATCAATAATCATGTCGTGTCATAATCTTGTACAGGATCGGGTCAAGATTAAGCTGGGATAAACTCCATCCAATCAATCATGACCAATCAAGAGTACGGCTTGATACTTTTAACTAACTAGGATTATCACAGGCCTAGTTACTAGCAAGATGTAATGAGATTATCCCAACAGCCACAAGCCCTGCAGACCATCCGGTTAACCAGGTCGAATTTCTGTTTATGGAGAATGCAACATGCAACGGTGTACTGGAAATGTGTCCTACTCATCGGTAGGCTACAAGTCCACTAATGTGCCAAGATAACGGGATTGCCTGTAGCTGGGAATCTCTTCATGTCTACTGAATTATTCTAGTTTATTAGCTTTAGTCAATTACTGTAGGTATCCCTGACTGTGGTACTCAGGGATCCCTGTCCTAGACATGATGCAAACATTACCGGTTTATTTTGTACAAACACAATTACCCACGGTGTCCAGGCCATTCAATTCTGTCATGACATGCTAGCCGTCGTAACAGCATTCGAGATATATATATCATGACAAATTACTGTCAAGAGTGCGCCACGACGGGTCACTATCATGTCATGTCATTAATTAAAATTAACATTAATCTGGTATAAGCGTGTATGCAATAACTAAATATAAACAGGGTGCAAGAGTTGTGGAGGAATCATGCGGCTCAGAAGACGGGGCATAACTTCCACATAAGAACTCAATTTAAGGTTCTCCAAAGATATTCAAAAAGGTAAGACAAAGATCTAAACTTTCATATTTTAAGTTTTTCGAAATTCTGGCTAGAAAATAGTTTAACTTGGCAAAAACAGTCATTATGCACACTTTTTAAGCCAAAAATTCAATTCTGCATAAAATATGCAAAAAGGGAGGGTTCCAGCATAAAATTTCACATTCTGGATACAATCCAGCATAATTTAGGCAATTTTAGGGTTCCCTGCGTAAAATATTACATTCTGGATACAATCCAGCGTAATTTACGCAATTCCAGGGTTCCCTGCGTAAAATATTACATTCTGGATACAATCCAGCATAATTTACGCAATTCCAGGGTTCCCTGCATAAAATTTCATTTTACGCAAGCCTTCCTGCGTAAAATTTGATTTTACGCTAGCTTTCCTGCGTAAAATTTCATTTTACGCCAGAACCAGATTCTTCAGCCGACATGAAAATTCAAAAAATTTGTTTTGGCCATAAAAACTTTATTTTAACTCGAAATAAGGTGAATCAAAAACCAAATTCGCACGAAAGTTCGTGCTCTTGCTCATGGAACTATTACTTTTCAAAAATAACTAGTTTTAGTAGATCAAAACCAAGAAAACTCCATGAACTCAAAGTTAAAATGTAGATCTAGAAGAATCTATCCATCAAAATTAAAAACTCCAAGTTCTAAAGAGGCTTATAATCATATAAAGAAGAGAATGGAACAATAAAAATTAAGATCCCTCAAGAAGCAAGATTGCACTTGCCTAAACCTCTTGGTAGGTGGAGTGCAACGGTGAGGAAGAAGAAGAGTGAATGATGAGAGAGAAAGAGGGTGGGGTTAATAAATGATGATGGGGGTAGTAGGTAGGGGTTCACCTTGGTTCATGATGAACCAAGTAAACCAAGCCAAGCCGAACCAACCCAATCCTTCTCCTATCCGAATAAAACCAAGCTCCACTTAATCAAAATAAATCCATGAACAATAAATGACAATTAAACCACAATGCTAAATATAAAAATAAACCACAACTAACTAATCAAAGAAAATGAGAAATACGGGTCAGAAATACGAACACGTATAAAATACGTATCACGAATTTTGGGACACTACATCCTACCCACCTTAAAAGAATTTCGTCCTCGGAATTTAATCAAGAGGCTAGAGATGTCGGGACAGCTATACTATCGCAAGCAATCTACTCTACCAATCAATCATACAATCATACATACAAGCAAAGAATCGAAGTGCAAGGCATAAGGAAGATATTACACCTTACGATTCAAACCGATTGGGATAACGTGATTGGATATCATCCTCACACTCCCACGTTTGACTCTCCCAAGGAGCGATAAACTCAAGCAACACGAACTAAACTGATAGTCTTGCGCTTAAGGTCTCTCTCTTTGGTCAAACAGGGACACGGGCCTCTCCTCATACGAAAAGGTTGGTACCAATAACCATTTTCGAATGATCTAGGACATGGCTCGGGCCGGGATATACCGTTATAATTAGGATACATGAAACATGACATGTGTCCCGTATAACGACGGCAGAAAACAAGACAATAGGACACATATACTTCTCTACCGATTCTGGATCTGAGCTTGGACCTGGGCATACTGTTGGGGTCTCTGTAGCTGGAAGGCTAGGGCCTGAGGCGGCAATGGCCTCGGAGGCTGGTACTGCTGCTGAAACACTTGGGCCTGAGGCGGCAATGGCCTTGGAGGCTGGTACTGCTACTGCTGCTGGACTGGGGCTGGTCCCCTTACCGAGAGATTATTCTGGGCCGATGATTAACTGGCCATATTCGGACAGGACCCTATATTGTGGTCCGGTGCCCCACAAGCCAAACAAAATCCCTGCGCTATGCGACACTTCTAAACAACGTGTCCTGGCTTCCCACAATGAGTGCAGCCCATTGCGGAAGACTGCTTCGGCTTCTGTTGCGGAGGGGACGTGACCGACGTCACTGAGGCCGCCTGTTACGCCCCGATTCCGTCGAATCGATAGTCGTCCCCCGGGCGTGATGCCGTGCGAACCTAATTTGCGATCGCACAAGGCCTAGTCATAAGGTAATCCGAGACACGAGATCTAAGAGAGTACGCAGACAAATTGATACACACAATAATTAAAGAAAACTTGATCTTTATTGATAATGAATATCTTTTTACAGACTCTGATACAAGACTCTATGCCGCGCGGGCTACAACATGACTCGATTACAAAAGAGTGCCGATGAGATAGCCGTTCCATACATTGTACACATCCCTCAATATTCACAAGTACTCCATTGACCTGGATGGGAGGGACGCTGAGTCATTTTCCTTGGACTGTCGAGAGCCTTAAAAAGTGGAGTCGCAGAGTAAGTCTTCGACGCACGGCCGAAGCTTCAAAAGTCACGAACGTCGCCGAGCTAGCTGGCACGTCCTTCCTGGTTCGCGGGACCTGCAAAGAGCGAGGATCAGCACGAAACACATGTACTGGCGAATGGCTAATTAAATCCAAGCTCTGCATTTGATTCAAGAAGTTTCGTAAACATGTTAGCTAGCTATTTCAATGATCTTTCTAACCTTCCTGTTCGATTTGCATGTTAACATATTTTCGAGGCAAGCATATGAACTTGTATATCATTAAGTAATTATCATGTTCATCCCGTGTCTCGTGCACCTGTTAAGCAGTGGAAGGGGTATGAAGGCCACTGGCAATGTCAAGCCATCGCGGACTATAGCATTTGGTTAGACGACGCCCCTTTCGCGTCGGGTAGCGAGCCCTGTGCGAAAGTGCCCGCATAACTCGCGCCGATGAAGGGTTGGCGCTGCTACACTCGTTCCTCCCGGGCCGAATCGGTCCCTTGGCCCAGGCAACCGTTCGAGGAAACTTCACCTTGTCGACAAGTTGTCCAATGACCAATTTCTTTTAGACTTAGTCGATTTTGCTTCCTTAGTCGTATCGTTGCGATAAACGTTAATCGATTCATTCATTGTTTCGCATAGGCTAAGTGAATTTGTATAAGAAAACACGTTTTCCATTTCCAAAACCGACAGTTTGATAGCAAGTGTTTCGTGAAGAATCGTGGCACGATTTCATTGATTCCACATTATTATGACAAGCATTTTATTTACTTCACATATTGAGTTTTGAAGTAGAGGGACGGGGCGAAGGAGGTCAGCCACTCGCCTTAGGCTTGCTTCAAGCGAGCGACCGGTTGGCTGCGCTGTCGTCGCCTACGCGATCACCTGCAATCGCATAAGCAACTGATTAGAACACTGTGTATTTCAAAAAATTTCGATATGAATGCGAGCTCGAAAACGCGTCACGAAAACCCATCGAAAGCATTCACGAAAATGAAAGCCAAAGCCAATTCAAGTGCGGCATGAAAACCAGAGCAACGGGAGGTCTCTTCCGACTCAGCCGCAGAGCTAATCCTCGAGGCGCAACCCGCTGAATATGGGACTTGGTTCCGAAGAAGCCATTCCATAACGTGGAATGGATCTTAATTCAACCGTTCCCGTTCGATCGACTCGGCCGATTCCGACCTATCGGTCCCGACCGAATCGATAGCGACAGTGTTCCTTTCTCGCGCACCCCGTGGACGGAGACGGGATACGATGTAGGGACGGGGCACTACACCATAACCAACTAATAAAAAGTTTCGTCCTCGAAACTTAAAGATGAAACCTACCTCTACGAGAACAATGAAGGGAATTTATCCTTCATCTCCGATTCAAGCTCCCACGTCGACTCTTCGATCGAGTGGTTCTTCCAGAGGACACGAACGAGAGGGATCGCTCGATTTTGCAGCAACTTATTCTTGTGTTCTAAGATTTGAACTGGCTCTTCGACGTAGGATAAGTCTGACTTTAGCTCCAGCTGGCCAAAATCTACCACGTGGCTAGGGTCGTGCACGTACTTCCGCAACTGAGAGACGTGGAAGACGTTGTGTACACCATCAAGCGCCGGCGGTAGGGCAATTTTGTAGGCCACTGGCGCGACCCGTTCAAGTATTTCAAACGGCCCGACGAATCTCGAACTCAACTTTCCTTTCGCGCCGAACCGAGCAACTCCCCGCATGGGCGACACTTTGAGAAATACGTGATCGCCTACTAGAAACTCGAGTGGTCGACGATGAATGTCCGCATAGCTTTTTTGGCGACTCTGTGCGGTCTTTAATCTTTCCCGAATGAGCTTGACCTTTTCCACAGTCTGTTCCACCAGCTCCGGGCCGAGTATCTGCCGTTCTCCGACTTCATCCCAGCAAATGGGCGATCTGCACTTCCGGTCGTACAAAGCTTCATACGGCGCCATTTGGATACTGGATTGGTAGCTATTGTTGTATGCAAATTCCGCCAGCGGTAGGTGGACGTCCCAACTTGATTTGAAGTCAATTGCGCAGAGCCGTAGCATGTCTTCGAGAATCTGGTTGACGCGCTCCGTTTGGCCGTCGATTTGAGGATGGTAAGCTGAGCTGAACTGCAACTTGGTTCCCAGTGCCGACTGAAGGCTACTCCAGAATTGCGACATGAATCGTGAATCCCGATCAGAGACGATGGATACTGGAACTCCGTGCAGCCGAACTATCTCGTCGAGATAAATCTGCGCCAGGCGATCAACGCTCCAAGTAACTTTGATGGCGATAAAGTGCGCTGACTTGGTTAATCGATCGACGATGACCCAGATGGCGTCGTTCCCCCGTGGTGTCTTCGGCAGGCCAACAATAAAATCCATAGTGACATGATCCTATTTTCACTCGGGAATAGCGAGGTTCTGCATCTCCCCGCCCGGTCGCTGATGCTCAGCTTTCACCTGCTGACAGGCCATGCATTGCGACACGAAGAGCGCCACATCTCTCTTCATTCCGTGCCACCAAAAGGTCGTGCGGAGGTCCTTATACATCTTGGTACTGCCTGGATGCAAGGTATATTTCGCATAGTACGCCTCCGACAGGATCTCCTTTCTGAGTTCTGAATTGTCCGGAACGCATAGCCTACCCTTCAATCGAAGCACGCAGGTTTCGTCTTCCACAAAGTCGGTCGTTCTGCCTGTCGAAATTAGCTCTCGCACTTTCTTCAGGTACGAATCGTCCGTCTGAGCGGTCTTGATCTTATTCAGCAAGCTCGGCTCTAACTGCAACTTTGCCAACTGCACGTTCCGAAATCTGACTCGGAGCTCGATGCCCATCTCTTCAAGGTCGCATAGCAGTTGGGGGTCAATGGATAACGAGGCAATGTACTTCCGACTCAAAGCATCCGCCACAACATTTCCCTTTCCCGACGTGTAGTCGATAGTCAAGTCGTAATCCTTGATTAGTTCCAGCCAACGCCTTTGCCGCAAGTTCAGCTCCTTCTGCGTGAATAGATACTTGAGGCTCTTGTGATCGGTATAGATCGTGCACGCCACACCATAGAGATAGTGGCGCCACAATTTCAACGCAAACACAATCGCCGCTAACTCCAGGTCGTGCGTGGGATAATTTTTCTCGTGCGGCTTTAGCTGTCGGGAAGCAAAAGATATCACCTTGTTCCGTTGCATCAGCACACACCCCAAGCCCTGACCGGACGCGTCGCTGAATATCTGGAAACCCTCCGCCCCTTCTGGAAGTGCGAGTATCGGGGCCGAGACGAGCCGTTGCTTCAACTCTTGGAAAGCAGCTTCGCAGTCGTCCGACCATTCGAATGCGACTCCTTTCTGGGTGAGGCGAGTCAGAGGCGATGCGATCTTCGCGAAGTCTTTCACGAAGCGTCGGTAGTATCCCGCTAAGCCAAGGAAACTTCGAATCTCACCGACGGACGCTGGCCGTTTCCAATCGACAACGGCTTCAACTTTCTTTGGGTCGACCGCAATGCCTTCAGCAGAAATGATGTGTCCGAGGAATGAGACGCTGCTAAGCCAAAATTCACATTTGCTTCGCTTCGCATATAGTTGGTTTTCTCGAAGGGTCTGAAGCACGGTCCGCAGATGCTCAGTGTGTTGCTGCCGATTCTTCGAGTAGACGAGTATATCGTCGATAAAGACTACTACGAACTTGTCGAGGAATGGACGGAACATCCGATTCATTAAATCCATAAAAGCAGCAGGGGCGTTCGTTAGGCCGAACGGCATTACCAGGAACTCGTAATGGCCGTATCGAGTACGGAAGGCAGACTTCAGTACATCGTCCGGCTTGATCTTGAGTTGATGGTAACCCGAACGCAAATCAATTTTAGAGAACACCGTGGCACCTTGGAGTTGATCAAACAGATCATCTATGCGGGGCAGGGGGTATTTGTTCCGGACGGTGGCTTTATTCAGCTCGTGGTAGTCGATACAAAGACGCATAGAGCCGTCCTTCTTCTTGACAAACAGTACAGGCGCTCCCCATGGCGAGACGCTGGGTCGGATGAATCCCTTGTCGAGCAATTCCTGTAACTGCACCTTGAGTTCTTTAAGCTCTGCAGGGGCCATTCTGTACGGGGTCTTCGAGATCGGTCGATTGTCGGGGAAGGTATCGATAGTTAACTCAATCTCTCGATCGGGCGGCATGCCGGGCAGCTCGTCCGGGAACACATCAGGGAATTCTGCCACAACATCGGTCTGACCCGCGTTTGCACCATCCTGTCGTATGTCTCGAACGGAAGCTAGATAGCCTTCGCACCCGGAATACAGCATCCGTCGAACAGATATTGCAGAGATCACCATGCAGGTCGGCGACGCCTCACCACACGAGTAGCAGAATTTGGGCACTCCCGGTATGCGAAATGTGACCTTCTTTTCAGCGCAGTCTATGGTTGCGTTGCACGGACCGAGCCAATCCATCCCCAGAATGATATCGTAGTCCTTAATATTTAGAACTATCGCATCGAGACTGACCTTTTGACCACCTATACAGATGATTCCGTCTCTGCAGACTAAACTCGCAGCTAGTGGCATGCCCGACGGGATGTTAACAGTGAGCTCGAGACCGAGCGGTGTCAGAGGAAATTTGTGCTCGGCGGCAAAGTCCGCCGATATGAAACTATGCGTGGCACCTGAATCAAACAATACACGAGCAGGTTTATTATTGAATTGCAGTATACCTGTCACGACTGTGTCAGATGCGAACACTTCATCTCGGGTCATGGCGTAGACACGGCCCTGAGCATTGGGGCGACGGTCTTGGCCATTCTGTTGTGCGATCGGTGGAGCCCGAGGTGCTTGGCCTCGGTTTTGTTGATGTTGGGGCGGGCGTTGGGTCGACGCAGCTTCCGGACAGTCCCTTACGAGATGATCCCTCTTGCCGCATGCGAAACAGACTCTGTTCTTAAGTCGGCAGTCGGTGTCCAGATGCCCGTCCTTGTGGCAGAAATTGCAGACCATCCGTTCCTTCGTCTGGTTGCCGCGATGTTGACGCTTATGCGCGTTGTTGCCTCCCGCATTACTATGGCGTTTGTTATTAAAGTTAACAGCGCCGGTAGTAGTAGGAGGATACTCGGACTCCAGACGGATGGCATAGTTGAGTGCCTCGCCCACAGTTTTGTATTCCGGCACCGAGACATGAGCACGGATAGAGGAACACAGGCCCACTACAAATCGTTTTGCTCGACTTGCGGTGGTAGGTAAATAGTCCCCGGCGAACTTGGCCAGTTTGTTGAATTTAGCCGCATATTATCGTACAGTCATATTCCCTTGCGTCAACTGCATGAACTCATTTTCTTTTTCCTGTCGCACGGCTGCAGAAAGATATTCGTTCTCGAACGCATTTCTGAATGTCGCCCATGAGATCGCCGCCGGCTCGTCTTCACGTCGAATAGCCCGCTTCTGCACAGCCCACCAATCGTGCGCGTTCATTCGAAGTAGAAGTTGAGCACACGCGACTTTCTTCGAGTCCTCGACACCCAGAAGCTCGAACTTGTCTTCCAGCTCCTCCAACCAGTCGATCGCCACGGATGGATCTTCTGTGCCGTTGAAGGAAGTGCGACAGCTTTTCGTGAATTTCGACACGTCGAAGTTAGAACTTCTCGGTGCTGCAGGTGAGAGCGCGGGCGCCTCTGGTTCAGCTTCGTTGGATCGAACCGCAGGCTGGGTCACGGCAGGTGTCATCGTTGAGTTGTTGTTGTTGCCGACGACCGACTGTACGATCTGTTGGAGGGTATTCAGCTGCTGTTGTTGCAGCTTGAATTGAGCCTCAAACCGACTCTCAAATTGGGTCTGACGAGCCTCCGCTTGCTGACGATAGAGCTCGTTCTGACGTTGCTGCATTTCAAGCATCTGCAGCATACGTTGCATCGGGTCGCCGGAAGGTCCGGCTACAGTAGGCGTCATTCCCGTTGGGTTAACGGAATGCTCGGGCCTAGAAGCACTCGAGCTGCTGGAAGCGCTCGTCTCGTCTTCCGCCTGAGCTCCCGTAACTGCAGGAAAAGGAAGGCAACTCTCGTTAGTTTCAGAAAATGTCTTGGGTTCAGCGTATGGAACAACTCTTCTCATCGACACGAGGTCAACGGTTGGAGACTAAAACTCGACACTGGAGGCCAAGGACGTAAAGCCGTGCTCTGATACCATTATGTCACGCCCCGATTCCGTCGAATCGATAGTCGTCCCCCGGGCGTGATGCCGTGCGAACCTAATTTGCGATCGCACAAGGCCTAGTCATAAGGTAATCCGAGACACGAGATCTAAGAGAGTACGCAGACAAATTGATACACACAATAATTAAAGGAAACTTGATCTTTATTGATAATGAACATCTTTTTACAGACTCTGATACAAGACTCTATGCCGCGCGGGCTACAACATGACTCGATTACAAAAGAGTGCCGATGAGATAGCCGTTCCATACATTGCACACATCCCTCAATATTCACAAGTACTCCATTGACCTGGATGGGAGGGACGCTGAGTCATTTTCCTTGGACTGTCGAGAGCCTTCAAAAGTGGAGTCGCAGAGTAAGTCTTCGACGCACGGCCGAAGCTTCAAAAGTCACGAACGTCGCCGAGCTAGCTGGCGTGTCCTTCCTGGTTCGCGGGACCTGCAAAGAGCGAGGATCAGCACGAAACACATGTACTGGCGAATGGCTAATTAAATCCAAGCTCTGCATTTGATTCAAGAAGTTTCGTAAACATGTTAGCTAGCTATTTCAATGATCTTTCTAACCATCCTGTTCGATTTGCATGTTAACATGTTTTCGAGGCAAGCATATGAACTGGTATATCATTAAGTAATTATTATGTTCATCCCGTGTCCCGTGCACCTGTTAAGCAGTGGAAGGGGTATGAAGGCCACTGGCAATGTCAAGCCATCGCGGACTATAGCATTTGGTTAGACGACGCCCCTTTCGCGTCGGGTAGCGAGCCCTGTGCGAAAGTGCCCGCATAACTCGCGCCGATGAAGGGTTGGCGCTGCTACACTCGTTCCTCCCGGGCCGAATCGGTCCCTTGGCCCAGGCAACCGTTCGAGGAAACTTTACCTTGTCGACAAGTTGTCCAATGACCAATTTCTTTTAGACTTAGTCGATTTTGCTTCCTTAGTCGTATCGTTGCGATAAACGTTAATCGATTCATTCATTGTTTCGCATAGGCTAAGTGAATTTGTATAAGAAAACACGTTTTCCATTTCCAAAACCGGCAGTTTGATAGCAAGTGTTTCATGAAGAATCGTGGCACGATTTCATTGATTCCACATTATTATGACAAGCATTTTATTTACTTCACATATTGAGTTTTGAAGTAGAGGGACGGGGCGAAGGAGGTCAGCCACTCGCCTTAGGCTTGCTTCAAGCGAGCGACCGGTTGGCTGCGCTGTCGTCGCCTACGCGATCACCTGTAATCGCATAAGCAACTGATTAGAACACTGTATATTTCAAGAAATTTTGATATGAATGCGAGCTCGAAAACGCGTCACGAAAACCCATTGAAAGCATTCACGAAAACGAAAGCCAAAGCCAATTCAAGTGCGGTATGAAAACCAGAGCAATGGGAGGTCTCTCCCGACTCAGCCGCAGAGCCAATCCTCGAGGCGCAACCCGCTGAATATGGGACTTGGTTCCGAAGAAGCCATTCCATAACGTGGAATGGATCTTAATTCAACCGTTCCCGTTCGATCGACTCGGCCGATTCCGACCTATCGGTCCCGACCGAATCGATAGCGACAGTGTTCCTTTCTCGCGCACCCCGTGGACGGAGACGGGGCACGATGTAGGGACGGGGCACTACACCGCCTGCCTCGGAGTTCCAATTGTCAAAGCCCTGACTGCCGGGGCTGGTGCTGTCGACTGGGTCATCTGGCCGTGAGATCGCTTCCGACCTCCGGTCTTGTCCACGATCCTGTGGGAGGTATACTCGTGCCTCCTAGCTGCCCTCAACACTGCATCAAAAGTCTGATGCTCAAACTGTTCTACTGCCAACAAAATCTCGAGATGGAGCCCTTGCTGGAACCGCTGGGCTCTGTCAAACTCGGTCGCCACCAAAGTGGGAGCAAACCGACTAAGCCTGGAAAACTCGGCCGCATACCCGTCGACCGTTCTACCTCCTTGCTTCAGATTGGTGAACTTGGTCTGTAGATCGTACCGAGCCACCGCATCGAAGTACTTCGTCTGGAATCTCTCATAGAATACTACCCAAGCAATAGGCGCCACCAATCCAACGGCCTGAGCTGCCCACCAGCTGCGGGCAAGATCCAGTAACTGTAGACGCACCACGGCCACCTTCTCGTCCTCCGGGGTTCTGGCTGCCTCTAGAATGACTTCAGTATCCTGGAGCCATGCATCAGCCGCGATAGCATCTTCGCTGCCATCGAGGAATGGAGGGTTCAGGCGCTTGAAACTGTTCACTGTACTGTTCCTTGGATGACCGCCTCTGTTCAGAGCATCTTCCACTGCCTGGTGCAATGCATCACCTCGACGATCTTGGGAAGCTAACAAGGTCCTGATGAGACCTACCAAAGTGCCATCATCAGGCTCTACAGGCTGAACTGGCTGAACTGGTGGCTCTGGATCCCCGGTAGGCATGACTCGGGATGCTGCCCCTGAGTGCTGGGCCTGATCTTCTAGTTGCTGCTGGTCCACGGGAGGTGATCCGCCTTGCTGATCGGCAGGTCCAGGTTCAATGCCACTGAAGAAGACGACATGGGAATAATAAGGAAGGACCAGGACAGATCAACGATTACAAGTATGTGATCAGGACAAGAATTTCAGGAATCAAGGGGATACGAGCAGAGATCAAGGGCGAGTACTGATTGAGACATCTATTCGGTAAACCCTCACATATCTTGATTGACAAGACCTGCATGGGCCACCACTAAAACCATGTAACGCCCCAGAACCAGAATACTGGAGAGCAGGGGCATACATAGCCAGCTACGTATAATGAAATGGAATCCACCTTATTATACGGTCACGGCTGTCTAGATATATGAGGGTTTAACTACAATCCATCAGTCTTCTATGGTCAAGAACAAGCCTATTGTCTCAATCACAAGCAAGTAAGTAAATGTTACAAGATGTAAGACCACCAAATATACAATAGTAAGGCGTCCCCAACATTACATATTGGATGATCATGAAGCTAGTCGTACAAAATATCATGACTAGCAAGAGTTTAGTCATACATGATCAACCCTAGTATCTGTCAATCATGTTACAGCCCGTAGGCAGACAGTAAGTAAAGGTGAAATCGAGCTAACACATGCTCGTCGGCTAAACGCCTCAAAAGAATAATTTTATAATAAAGTGGTAGGACAAAAAGAAACCCACTTATTGCCAGGGTTACGCCTGGTGGTCACCATCTGGCTGGAAGTTAGGTAGATCCTCTGGGACTGCTCCGATATCTGGCCATACAAAACTAGCTGGGTCAGACCCCAGAAAGAGCAAGTGCCACAAAGGAGGCTTCACTTAGGAACTAAAACCAGCACATCAATAATAGAATAATAAAGATAATAAATAAAGAATTGCTAATAATAGAGATACCCACAGTAAACTGAGTACGAGGAAACCATTCAAGCAGCCAGGTCACAACCCTTAAAGCAAATAAGGACCGGAGTTGTAACCCTTCACCTGAATAGAAACCCGTCTCAAATACTATTGGTACAGTGAGGACAATAAACGAATAGGGAGAACTGGACCCCTGATCTTTATTGTTAAGGCCAGTATAAATAATTAATCATGCTGCTGAAGTAAGGTAAAATATGACGAGCATGACATGGGGTGCAATAAGACAATAAACGAAGAGAGGACACAGAACTGCTCCGGGAGCCAGGTTACAACCCTTAAACCAAACAAGGACCGGGGTTGTAACCCTTCGCCTGAACAGAACTGGACCCCCGATCGTTATTGTTAAGGCAAGCATCAATAATCATGTCGTGTCACAATTTTGTACAGGATCGGGTCAAGATTAAGCTGGGATAAACTCCATCCAATCAATCCCGGCCAATCAAGAGTACGGCTTGATACTTTTAACTAACTAGGGTTATCACAGGCCTAGTTACTAGCAAGATGTAATGAGATTATCCCAACAGCCACAAGCCCTGCAGACCATCCGATTATCCAGGTCGAATTTCTGTTTATGGAGAATGCAACACACAATGGTGTGCTAGAAATGTGCCCTACTCGTTGGTAGGCTACAAGTCCACTAATGCGCCCAGATAACGGGATTGCCTGTAGCTGAGAATCTCTTCATGTCTACTGAATTATTCTAGTTTATTAGCCTTAGTCAATTACTGTAGGTATCCCTGACCGTGGTACTCAGGGATCCCTGTCCTAGACATGATGCAAACATTACCGGTTTATTTTGTACAAACACAATTACCCACGGTGTCCAGGCCATTCAATTCTGTCATGACATGCTAGCCGTCGCAACAGCATTCGAGATATATATATCATGACAAATTACTGTCAAGAGTGCGCCATGACGGGTCACTATCATGTCATGTCATTAATTAAAATTAACATTAATCTGGTATAAGCGTGTATGCAATAACTAAATATAAACAGGGTGCAAGAGTTGTGGAGGAATCATGCGGCTCAGGGAGACGGGGCATAACTTCCACATATGAACTCAATTTAAGGTGCTCCAGAGATATTCGGAAAGGTAAGACAAAGATCTAAAACTTTCATGTTTTAAGCTTTTCGAAATTCTGGCTAGAAAATAGCTTAACTTGGCAAAAACTGTCATTTTGTACACTTTTTAAGCCAAAAATTTAATTCTGCGTAAAATATGCAAAAGGGGAGGGTTCCAGCATAAAATTTCACATTCTGGATACAATCCAGCATAATTTACGCAATTCCAGGGTTCCCTGCGTAAAATATTACATTCTGGATACAATCCAGCGTAATTTACGCAATTCCAGGGTTCCCTGCGTAAAATTTCATTTTATGCAAGCCTTCCTGCATAAAATTTGATTTTACGCTAGCTTTCCTGCGTAAAATTTCATTTTACGCCAGAACCAGATTCTTCAGCCGACATGAAAATTCAGAAAACTTGTTTTGGCCATAAAAACTTCATTTTAACTCGAAATGAGGTGAATCAAAAACCAAATTCACACGAAATTTCGTGCTCTTGCTCATGGAACTATTAATTTTTGAAAATAACTAGTTTTAGTAGATCAAAACCAAGAAAACTCTATGAACTCAAAGTTAAAATGTAGATCTAGAAGAATCTATCCATCAAAATTAAAAACTCCAAGTTCTAAAGAGGCTTATAATCATATAAAGAAGAGAATGGAACAATAAAAATTAAGATCCCTCAAGAAGCAAGATTGCACTTGCCTAAACCTCTTGGTAGGTGGAGAGCAACGGTGAGGAAGAAGAAGAGTGAATGATGAGAGAGAAAGATGGTGGGGTTAAAAAATGATGATGGGGGTGGTAGGTAGGGGTTCACCTTGGTTCATGATAAACCAAGTAAACCAAGCCAAGCCGAACCAACCCAATCCTTCTCCTATCCGAATAAAACCAAGCTCCACTTAATCAAAATAAATCCATGAACAATAAATGACAATTAAACCACAATGCTAAATATGAAAATAAACCACAACTAACTAATCAAAGAAAATGAGAAATACGGGTCAGAAATACGAACACGTATAAAATACGTATCACGAATTTCGAGATACTGTAAAAACTGTTCATTTCTAAATTGTTTAAAAGTGCATGATTCTATTATTATTTCAACTGTCAAATTAGCATGAATTGTACTTTGCTCCCTCCTGACTGGAGATAACATTTTTAGGAGGATATTGAGGATGCTGAGCTGTTATAGAACAGCTATTATGATCCGGTTCTGTACCCGTGGTGCTGCCAGAGTCCCCTTTGGAGGTCGTAGGACCTGAGGCCGACGAGCCGAACGCTTAGCTAGATTTTCTGTTTCTAGATTTGTTGTTTTAGAATTTTGTAATTTGATTTCAGCTTTTAATTCAGTTCTTTCACTTTCCAGTTGTAATTATTTAAAGGTTTAATAAAATTTTAAATTTCCGAATATTGAGTTGTGACAAATATAGATGTTGTTGTGGTTACCTGCTAATGGAACAGCTTACTGCCGTCGTCTCAACAACGGTGCTGGCTGGGCATGATCCGGTTCGACCCAATTATTTGGGATCGGGTCGTGACATGTTTTTAGTGGTGGCCCATGCAGGTCCAAACAACAACTTAGGAAAACATACCTAGAAACAATTAGAACACTAGAACATTGATTTGTCACAACATAGGTCCAAATTATATATAAATAAATATTTTTGTTTGATTATAGACTGGTAGGATACCTTGCTTATGTTTGCACCCTAAACCTTCCAGAATATAACCAAGGAAAAGACCAATCCTGCTGGCGATGAGGTGTCATCTCCGGATTATACCCCATCTCCTCAACCAAGTCCAGGGTTTATTCCCTCACGGCTGATTGACCGTCCCCATAATGCATCCAGTAAAGTTTTTACTACACTGGCGATTCCTACCTCTTCTCAAACTGAGTTACATTTCCTTGGTGGAGTATCAATTCCTGTTGCTCCACCAGTACCAGCAAACAGCTCCCAAATAGTTGCCCTATTTCAAGAAATCCTGGAGTTCTAGAAAGCTCAAGATGAAGCCCAGCAGGAACAGATGAATATCACGAGAGAAGATATGAAGAACATCAATGATGTAGCCTTAGTTATCTTAAACTAAGTTGGAGCGAAACCTCGTCCTAGGAGGGATACTCCTGAATCTAGAAGATATTTGGGTCCCATCAAGTACTATACTTCCCGGCAGTCTGGTCGTAAGAAGCTATTGGCTTGTGACTACTGCAAGAGGCCTGGTCATCTAGCCGTTAGTTATCGCAAAAGATTGGGACAATGTTTGGCATGTGGATCCGCTGAACATCGGGTACAGGACTGTCCCTTATCTTTCCATCAAACCAGAGCACATATCCCAGCAACACCTGTTAGGCCACAACCTAGGGACTCTTCCTATCCAGCAGACCTTGCCTCCTACAATAAGGCATGATGCAGACTCGAGGTTCATAGAAGATGAAGCAGTTGGAGATTGCTCATGCAAGAGCCAAAACCATGAAGAATAGTACCTAAGACTGCTGGATAGCATTATCTTTTGTTATAAGAAGTTGTAACAAGATGTCCTTAGATCAATCATGAGAGTTTTTGCTGTAATTCTCCACATGAATAAACTTCTTAGTTCCACCTTTATGGTAGATGTTTTCCCTGATAGTCTTTCCAGATTACCTCCAGATCTAGACATAGAGTTCACTATTGACTTAGTCCCCGGCTCTCCCCTATTTCTAAGGGATGCTACAGAGTCAACCTGAAGGAGGCCAAGGAGATGAAGGACCAGATCAATGAACTGAAGGCTCTGGGATTCATTCGAGACAGATCTTCACCCTGGGAAGCATCTGTCTTGTTTGTGCCCAAAAAGGATAGAACAGTACGAATGTGCATCGACTACCGGGCGCTGGACAATATCACCATCAAGAACAAGTACCCTATGCCCCGGATCGATGACCTATTTGATCAATTGAGCGGAGCCAAGGTGTTTTCGAAGATTGATCTTAGATCTGACTACCACCAGATCAGGGTCAGGAAGGAAGATATTTCCAAGACGACATTCAACACCAAGTATGGGCAGTTTGAATTCTTGGTCATGCCGTTTGGACTGACGAATGCTCCTGCTGTGTTCATGAACCTTATGAACAAGGTTTTCCATGAATACCTAGATCAATTGTCGTTGTTTTCATTGATAACATTCTGATCTATTCAAAGACGGAAGAGGAGCACGAAGAGCACCTCAGAAAAGTTTTGGAAACTTTGAGGAAGGAGAAGCTGTATGGTAAGCTTTCCAAGTGTGAACTCTTTCTAGACAAGGTGGATTTTCTTGGCCATGTTGTCACAGGAGAAGGAATTTTGGTGGATCCGAAGAAGATACCCGCTGTTGAGAAGTGGTCTACCCCAGGTTCAGTTGCTGAAATCAGGAGCTTCTTGGGCTTGGCTGGCTACTACCGGAAGTTCGTGAAGGGTTTTGCCAGAATTGCTGAGCCGATGACGAAGCTCACTCGGAAGAATAAAGAGTTCATCTGGACAGAAGATTGACAGGCATCATTCGAGGAGCTGAAGAAGAGACTTACTACTGCACCAATCCTTGCGCTACCCGCAGGAACTGGTGGTTTCTCAATCTACAGTAATGCCTCAGGTAAGGACTGGGTTGCGTTCTTAAAAATGATTGCTTATGCATCTAGGCAATTACGGACTCATGAGAAGAACTATCCCACACATAATTTGGAGCTTGCAGCGGTGATATTTGCATTAAAGTTATGGAAGTATTACCTTTATGGAGAGAGAGTGGAAATATTTACAGACCATAAGTATGATTTCACTTAGAAGGAGCTGAACATAAGACAAACAAGATGGCTGGAGCTAATGAAGGATTTTGACATTGAACTACAGTACCACCCAGGTAAGGCTAATGTGGTCGCAGATGTACTTAGTCGATACCCTATGGCGATGTTTTTGACCAAGAAGCGGCACCTGCTAGAGGACATTGAGAAGCTTAGACTGGAGACTATACTACCTGGAAGGAAGGAGCTGGATGCTGATTCATTGTTGATGAAGTTACAAGTGAGCTCGAGTCTGATGGACAATGTCACCCTCATTTCCCGTATTTTTCGTATTTCGTATTTATACTCATATCTAGATTTTGGCATGTATTTTTATTTTTCTCAACTTGTGGAATTTCGGTATTTCTCGTATTTCGGATTTTGGCATGGCTCGATTTTAATTGGTTTGGGTTGGTTTGGTTTGGTTTAGTGTATTGGAATACCTTAGCCTATACTTCACCCTCAACACACCACATCCCACCCTCTTTAAAACTCCACCAACCTTTCTCTCTCCTCATAAACCACCATTTATTTCTTCTTCTCCTTCCTCTACACAACACTCTTCTCCTTCCTCTCCACACACCCACCCATAGGCAAGTGCACCTTGCCACCACATGAGAACCCTCTTTTATTTGTCCATTTGCTAGATTAGGACATGTTGATCAACATTAGAACTTGGTATTTTGTGATTTGGAGTCTCCATTGTTCTAGATCTAAGTTTTCTTTATTTTCGGTTTGCATAGTTTTGATCTATTTAAGTTGGATTTCTTTGGGTTTTGATGTTTCCATGTGGAAGAGAGTTCAATTCCACCCTGGTTGGAACTTTGGAAATCCGAATTTGGAGTTCGGATGGCCAAGTTGTGATGCCTTGAAGTTTTTGGAGCCATGAAAGCTTCTTCTCAGCCATGGAGAAGAAGATCCTTTCCCCTGCGTGCGTGTTTTTACGCGTACGCAGCTCCCTGCGTACGTGCTTTTATGCGTACGCATCTCTCTTGCGTGCGTGCTTTTGTGCGTACGCAGCTCTCTTGCGTGTATGACTTTTCGCGTACGCAGCTCTCTTGCGTGCGTGACTTTTCGCGTACGCAGCTCTCTTGTGTGCGTGACTTTTCGCGTACGCCGCTCTCTTGCGTGCGTGACTTTTTGCGTATGCCGCTCTCTTGCGTGCGTGACTTTTTGCGTACGCAGCTCTCCTGCGTGCGTGACTTTTCGCGTACGCAGCTCTCTTGCGTGCGTGACTTTTCGCGTACGCAGCTCTCTTGCGTGCGTGACTTTTCGCGTACGCCGCTCTCTTGCGTGCGTGACTTTTTGCGTACACAGCTCTCCTGCGTGCGTGACTTTTCGCGTACGCAGCTCTCTTGCGTGCGTGACTTTTCGCGTACGCAGCTCTCATACGTGCGTGCTTTTGTGCGTACGCTGTGCGTGCCCTTTGTGCGTACGCTGCACCCTGAACCCCTTGCTTAACCCATTGGCTCTTGAAGTTTTGGTCTTATTTCTTTAAGCTTGGCTTTTCTATAGCCCTGTATATTGATATTTTATTAGATATTTTACTCCCATTTTATATCCTTATGCCTTTTGTCATGAACTTGATTTTACTTAATATGTTTGGAATGACTATTGTGCATGGCATGGTATGACAAGGAACTAGCATAACACGACAGTGACCCGTAGTGGTGCACTCCTGACATGACCAACCTGACTTGATAGTGGCCCGTGGCGGCGCACTCCTGACTTGTAGCATGACTTGATAACTTAATGCTGTTGCGACGGCTAACTTAACTTGACTTGCCTTGACACCGTGGGTAGTTCTTTCTTGCTTGCTTGTTAAATCCACTTGTCCTGTCTTACATCATGTCTAGGATGGAACTCCTGAGTACCACGGTCAGGAGTACCTACTAAAATGGATTAAGGTTAATAACTAGAATAACTCAGTAGTCATGAAGAGGTGACACAGCTACAGGCAATCCCGTTACCTGGGCGCTCTTGGGATCTGTAGCCTGCCGACGAGTAGGGCGCATTTCCAGCACACTATCATGTGTTGCACCTTCTAAGTCACCTAAGGGTACATGCGTTTCCTGGACGATGTACCCACCTGAATTCAACGCCTAATTTTTGACCTGGGTAACCTGGATGGTCTGCAGGGCTTGTGGCTGTGGAATAATCTCACTGCATCTTGTTAGTAATTAGGACTGTGATAACCCTAGTTAGTTAAAGTAGTAAGCCGTAGTATCTGCTTGGCCGTGATTGATTGAATGAGGTATAACCAGTTTAGCCATGTCTTGATCCAGTACAAGATTGCTCCCTGTCTTGATTTCTTGCATTATTACCTTGCCGATCAATGGTGGAAAACCAAGTTCTGTTTAGATGAAGGGTTACAACCCCGGTCCTTGTTTGGTTTACGGGTTGTAACCTGGCTATCGGAATAGTTCCATGGTTATCTCGTCGTATATCATCCTGCCATATTTTTGTAAATTCTAGTTTTAATATTAGATTTTCTTGTGCTAATTGCTGGCTTTTGTTCTTATTTCGTGGCCCCCTTGTGGCACTTGCTCTTTCTGGGGTTGACCCAGCTGGTTTTGTGTGGCCAGATTTCGGAGCAGCTCCCGAGGATCTACCAAGCTTCCAGCCCAATGGTGGCGACTAGAAGGAACCCGGGCTACGAGTGGGTTTTCTATTTTGTTTCGCTCACTCTATTGTAAAACTATTCTTTTGAGGCATTTAGCCGACGAGCACCTGTTAGCTCGATGCACTTTACTGACTGTCTGTCTACGGGCTGTAAACATGATTAACAAATCCTAGGGTTGATCATGTATGACTTAACTCTTGCTAGTCCTAACATTTTGTAATGACTAGCTTCATGATCAGCTGAATATGTGATATTTGGGATGCCTTATTATTGTATATTTAATGATCATACATCTTGCGACCTTACTTACTTGCTTGTGATTGAGACATTAGGCTTGTTCATGACCATAAGAGACTGTTGGCTTGTAGTAAACCTTCATGTTTCTAGACAGCCGTGATCGTATATCGAAGTGGTCTTCCATTTCAATATACGTAGCTGGCTATGTCTGCCCCCGCTCTCCAGTATTCTGGTTCTGGGGTGTAGTGACCCGCTCCGCCCTAGCGGAACGCCGATTCCAAACGGCGTGTGCAACGACTCAAAACGAGCCGTCGACCCGAAGAGTTGTCTCGACCCGATGAAGTATCGATGCAAATCGATGCCAGACTTGCCTTGGCCCGTCAAGATGAATCCAGACTTAGACTTCCAAAGGCGCGCTCGGAGTATCGCTCGGCCAATGCAAACATCGCTAAGGTGGGTGGCTCCGATGAACCCGTCTTTGCTTAGCCTAGACACATAACAATACGGACACTACCACGAGAATCGCTAGACGATAACCCCCTGCATGCTAATAAATGATTCAACGCACCTAGCTAAGGGAATAATTCCATCTTGCATGCTTGTTTAGAACATGGAAAAGAACTCGGCAAATATAGAAACGTTCGTACCGCGCTCTACGCTCGTGCTAAGGCACAAGCTCACGTTTATGTCCCTTTGCGTTCAAACAATGAAATAATGAATGGTTTACAACAATGAAACGGAAAGACTATCAACATAGTCGCTCCGAGTAGAGTTTAGCAACATTGAAAGGCTATGGGACCGATGGGTCGCCAAGGCGACTCCCACACTGGGAGTTGCGTAATGCGTGAATGAATGGATCAACAAATGAACGAACGAATGAATGAATGAATACATGAATGAATCGATGAATCAAATGAACAAGTGAAAGAAAGAAAGAAAAGAAAGAATACGTGAAAGATAAGACATGGAAGACGCTATCGACAGGTATGACGGGCACGTGCAACGGGGCTCGCTACCCGCGCTGTACGGACGCCAACCTGGTCGATAACGCATTATGGCTAAGGGTTAGCCTACGGCTCGGAGATAGCCGCTAAGTTAAAATGACAAGACAATACGAAATGGTCGTGGACAAACGGCACGGGCGATGGGAGGGAATACCGTGGCCGTCGTGTGGAAGGATTCTGCGGCACGGGCGTTGGGGGGGTAAACCGTGGCCGGCCTAGGCAGAATCAACGGCGCTTACGGGCTGCTTGGGTGCGGGCTTGGGCACCAAGAGACGTAAGTAGGAGGGTATATTTAAGAGACTTAACGGGGTGTACCAGCCATCACCCTACGCTAAGTTGAGAATTGCCACAGGGGAATGTCCTAAATGGCTTGTAAAGCCAGCGACCCGTGCATGTAGATTAAGTGGACTATGCTGGTGGCAATCCACGTGCAAGTTCTTGCATTGAAATCAAAGTAGTCTAAGTTAACTAAATGAAGTGTTTCCTGAACATGCTCGAAATATAACACTCAGAACATGCTTGAAATGTAACATGCTGAACATGCTCGATATGTAACACTCCTGAACATGCTTGAATGTAATATCCGGAACATGCTTGAATTGTAATACTTTAAAACGTGCCTACGACGTGCTAGAACATGCCCACGACGCACTAGAACCCGAGACATGGACACACACTCGATATTGAATGCGTACATGAATCGTGTTATGTTATTATACATGAATTGTTGTTTAACTTGGTTTACCTTGAACAGGGAAGGCCGGACGGTAAGTATGGGTAAGTCGTACATGTATTTTCATACGACACTTGAGTTCGGTAACACGAGATAGGCTATGCAATATGCTATGAAACTGATCCTAAGGCAAGATTAGAAAGACAATGAATGATAGAGATGCACAAAAGTAAATGGAACGTGTTTGGTAATGATGGCATTGTGGGCGAGCTAGCCTCCCCACCAGTGCATAACAATGTACTGATAACCCCACAGTATGCTTGCAGGATAGCAGGAGACGCCGGCGGGTGCAGAGCTTCCATCGAACGTGTCAAGGTAGGGAGCCAACTCTGGGGCCTTGGAACGTTACAAGAAGCTGAAGCACCCTATACAGGACATAATGTATCGGAACATCGCCATGTATCATTCCATGTTGTAAGCCACTTGGCACGCCTTTTATGTTTCAGAGAGAGAGCTTGAGCGATTTGTAATATCGGCCTAGCGCCGCTTGTAAACTTCTAGAAATTCAATAAAGAGATTTGGATTCGCTTCTACTTGTGTTCATTTTTACTTCCGCTGCAAATGGGGACACTCTGTGCGACTCTGTGGCCTAGACTCAAATCGGCCGTTTCTGGACTTGGCCTTGCACGGGCGCAACCTAGGCCCGTGCGGCATCACGCCTTAGCGAGGACGATCGCTCCTACGGGAGCGGGGCGTGACAGATTGGTATCAGAGCACGACTTTACGTCCTTGGACTTCATTTCGATTATCTCAGTTTTGAAAGCTCGGTTGGAAGAAAAGAAGTGTACGCTCTCTCTCCTTGTGCCTTGGGATGTTCCATACAATAGGTCTAATATTTTCAAAAGCTCGTACAAGTACTCGGTTGAACGGGATAAATAGGCGAAGGCCTTTGTGCCACTACGACGGACTTGATAGGCGAAGGCACTACACCAAAATGGAGGATTTCCGACAGTTGGAGTTGTCCAACAACGACATATTAAAATTATCGTTGTTTAACATCAAAACCCTTTTCTAAAACAGCAAATTTGAATTTGACGTATTAAAATAGTTGTTCGATATCAAATTTTCGTCGAAATTTCTGGCTCCCAAAATTTTTGCCTCCCAAAATTTTGTCAAATCCCGAGCCCGCTGGAACCCTCCTCTCAAAACTTCTCTTTTCTTTTCAACTTTTTTCCTCTAAATTTTTTCCCCCTTTTCTCAATCCTCCATTCTTCCATGGCCGACGGATCAATTGGGAACCCACCTCCTCCTCCACCGGGTAGCTATGGAGGTGCTTTGGTTCTATGGGGGCCGCCTGTCCCTCTACCATATCCTCCTCCACCCTTTTTGACCGCGGAGCGTCGTAGTATGATGTCCACACTACCCCATGATATTTCTCCTATCGCTTGAGCACTCTGCGGACCCAAAGTCGACCAACTTCAGCTGGTCCTTCTCATCGAAGAGTACGTTGTCGACCTTTACGTCATGATGGCAGATTCCTCTACAGTAGATCACTATCAGAATCAGAGAAGTGAATATAATCATGACCTCGGATTCGAAGAAGGGGGAGGAAGCGATGAAATTATGGAAGAGGTCCAGACCGTATGGTGAGGATCCAGAAGGGGATGATTCAGTACGTATACGTTGTCGTCAACTTCTCAAGAGTTAGTGAGTGGTTCTGATTCAGACTATTTTTTGTAAATTTGGGATTTGGTTGGGAATTGTTCGATGCATGCTAGGTGTTCGACAGAAATCCTCATTACTAACCATAGGAATTAAGATGATAAATTAATTATTTTTGCAGCCACAAATGCGATCCTGCAGAATCTTCATGACTAAACAGGTTCTTGTTTACATTACAATTGAAACATAGGGAACACTTCATCCATATGTGGCTAATGCCTGTGTCTAAACGAAGAAGTTACTCCTCCTTAGAAGAACCAATACAAACAGTTATACTGTATTGTCCTAGACCAGCTTATTCTAAGGGGGCGATAAAGTAGTAATCGATGAACGTGGGCCACGAAATTTTTGAATACGGGTAAAGAATTATGAAACCACGACAAAATATGGCAATGGGGCTCTGTAAGTGTTGGATTCTTGTACGAAAGTATTCAACTATTTATCTTGAATATATGATGATTTCTTTTGAAAAATTGTCTCATATTTTGATAATGTACAAATGGTTCGGTTTTATCCTCTTTTGTTTGCATGTCCTGTCCCATACTAGCTTTAATCTTTTGACTGCATGTCATGTTCAATGGTTCTCGCCATGGTGTTTGATGAAATGATGCTGGTAATTGATATCGCTCTTGATAATATAATTTGCATTTTCAATTTCTTAGCGTGATATCAAAATTTATCTAGCTCTTAGTATGATCAAATATTGCAGTACTATAAATCTAACTTTATTGAAAATCCTCTATAAGTAGTTCGCATATGACTTATAAGTTATTCTTGTGGTCGTGAAACCAATGCAAGTTAAATTGAATTTGGTAATGTAGATAAGAATATGTCTTTCTTTCATTGTCAGTTTTTTCATTATCCCATTGCAAAGATTGGAAGAGTACAATAGGATGTAGAACCTCCGTATGGATGATCCTTCTATCTTGGTGATCGATATACATCAGAAATAACACCCTTTTACTTTATGTATTCTTTTCAAGGTATTTGTTAAGATATTGCCCAGTTACTAGAAACAGGGTAACAATCTTTCATCTTTAGCGCACTTGTATATGTAACCTTGTTCGGATCCAATATTGTTAGACTTCTATCATCTACTTCAGGCTACTATTAGGCCTCGTTTGGTTCACGGATTCAAGGAAGTAGGAAAGGAAAGTTGTTCCTTTCCTTTGTTTGGTAACCACAAACTTGGGAATCAATTTCCTCATAAGAGGGAAAATTGGTGGGAATATGGTTCCACTCATGACCCATGGGATTGATTTTCTCTCCTCCTTTCCCAACATTTATTACAAAAGCTATGACAAAAGTAACCATGTGTTATTGCTTATTTTACTATTAATGTTATTTTTCATAATGTTATTTTTATTTTATATGTAAGGATATTATTGGAACATTACTATATTTTTGCTTTCCTTTCCTACACCAACCAAACAACGGAAAGGAAATGTGACAGGAATCCTACTTTCCCATTCCCATGAAAAATACAAAGGAATGCATTTCCTTTCCGTGAACCAAACGAGGCCTTAGTGTTATGGATGTCCTCTCTTAATTGAGAGAAATTATATCAAATGTGTGCAGTCATGTATCTAGAACTATGGGTATGTAACTTTTATGCGTATTTAACATGTTTAGTATATTACTTTCAATATCTTTTAAAATGGTGAGCTGAGTATATATACGAAGATCTATTTCAAACTTTTTCTGTAGTGCTTTATGGTATATGACATGGATACGATACACAATTTGGACTATCCTTGTTTCCTAGTTCCAAACTCTTTCACGAAAATATGATCTGTCTAAGGGTTGCTTCTTTCTGAGGCTTCCCTTATGACAACTTCTAGTTTCAAGAGTTTAAAGAAAAGCTAATTTATGCTTGCACCAAGAGATCATTTTCAATTTCTCTAGCCCTTCCAACATTTATTCTTAGTATCTTTTTACATGATTTATTAAGAAAGGACCAACGGTATGCAATATTGTTTTGTTCACTAAATGTTGTTTTCTATGACAGGAATTGATTCACCTTCATGGCGTTCTGGGCCTCAGCTTGATCATAACACAATAATAAAGGTAACCACAATAATGTGGACAAATATATTGATTTCCTATTTTACTTGTTGTTCAGTTAATTTTATATGATTCATGAATCACGCCTTATGCCTAGTTATAGCATAAGTTTACTTCAGGAATTGTGTCTAAAGAAAGGAGTTTGAAATATTTCAAATTAGTTTGTTGGCTCTGGGTTCTGTAATCTTAAATGACTTTGCTTCGAACTAGGGAATACAAGTACTGAGTATTCGATATCAATGACGGTTCTTACTATTTTAGTATTTTTCACTTTATATAGGTCTATTACTGGTGTTATAAATGGAGTTAATTAGTTGTACCCCCCTATGGTTTGTACGCATTTTGGTAACTGTCCCCGTTGTTTTAAAAATAAAGAACACCATCTGTTGTTCTAATCAACATAATGTATATGTACACAGTAGATGTATAACAAATCTATTTCATTGACAGAGGCATGGTAGATCTGCTGCCTAACACCGCTATTTTTTGGAGCTCTAGATTGTATAATTTATCAAATTATGAAGTGTTGATCGGATACTATTTTCATTTCCCCCTCAAAGCTGATGGGTTTTTTATGCTAAAATCTGAAACGCTAATTGGTTCTGAATTGGATGCAGTATGCTTCCTTAGAAATAGTAGGTTCTTGCTTCATACTTTATATGAAGGAATTGGTACATGTTACTGAATATAGTTTCTGATTTAAGTTTAACAGTATCATGATTACCATGAGTACTTTGAAGATATTTTTTGACATAGTTGGAACTTGTTTATGGATTATAAAATACAAATAGTATGACCTCATGATCAGGGTATTACTATAGTTACTTAGAGAGGAGAGGTAATAATTTCTTATTTTTAATGGCATGACAAAAAAGCAGCCTCTAACCTTGTTCTCTCTCAACAGTTTCATATGTTAAAAAGCTGAATATTCCAACTGGTATGGTGGGTTCTTGCCGCCTGGACGTAGTGTATGAACATTTCAAGGTATTATGATTTTAGTATAAGTAGTGAGCTACATTTTTCTATCAATTTACTGTTTATGAATTATGATCCGATCTCTCATCAATGAAGGTAGTTTATGGTTATACAAATTGTAGTAATTTGCTGTCTAACATGTTTCTGCTGCATGCATTGCTTTCTTAGATGCAATATGAGGTACTTATACTTAAGCTACCTTTTTTTTTACTAGAACTTCAGCTCGTTAATCAAAATTGTACTTAAACTCAAGAATAAAGCTAAAACTAAGTTGTCTAAATTTATATCTATGTTTTGGTTATCAACTACATCTTCTTGATTGTACTATCACTTCAATTGTAGGCTTATCATTGGACTGCAATGTTCTTTGGTCATCAAAGAATCATACTCGTTATTTCTCTCTCTCTATAAGTCTATGTATGTACGTGCTAAGGTACATATGGATACTGCTGGGATCCTCCAAGTATTTGATACTTCAGAGTTCCTTATAAATTTGGAGTCATCAATGATAAAGCTAAAACTAAGTTGTCTAAATTTATATATATGTTTTGGTTATCAACCACATCTTCTTGACTGTACTGTCACTTCAATTGTAGGCTTATCACTGGACAACAATGTTCTATGGTCATCAAATATCATACTTCTTGTTTTGATTCTCTCTGCAAGTCTTATGTATGTACGTGCTAAGGTACATATGGATACTGCTTGGATTCTCCAAGTATTTTAGACTGGAGAGTTCCTTATAAATGTGGAGTCATCTTGTGATACTATATGATCGGTCTTATACCGGTTGTATTAAGTTAGCGTTGGAAAGGACACTATGGGAAAGCCCCAATATTTAGTCCCATATTAGATAGAAGATAGGAGCTTGATTGGTTTATATTTGGGTGCTTGCGTTGTATATGTACATCCGGGTTAACCATTTTGGAAAGTTGGGCCAAGTGATTTGCACATGTGGGCTATGCACGGGTTATGTTCCGGCAGCCCCGTAGGCTGGGACGTGACAAATGTTATTAAAGGTACCTAGTGAATCATGTTCCACTAGTGTGAGACCGGGCCATTCGTGTGGGTTGTGACGAGGACGTTGCGGTTTGAGTGGAGACTCGATATTTAATCCAACATTGTATAGAAGATGGGAGTTTGGTTGGTTTATATTTGGGTGATTCGGTTATGCGTACATCCAGGTTAACCATTTCAGTAAGTTAGGTCAAGTGATATACTCATATACACATGTGGCTCCGGGTCAAGTTCTGACAGGCTCGTGGACTAGGGCGTAACACATAACCCTTAACGGAGCTGAATGAAGGAAAAGGGTTCAAGCAGCCGGCGCCAAAAGTTTGGGATAACTGCTTTGTTGTTGTTGTTCTTGTGCTCTTATACCGGTAGTAATGTTGACGACGACGATGAATTTGCACTCCCTAGCTTAAAATTTCTTGATATCATTGATCTAATAGTATAAGTCTTGTAAGTTATGTATCCTAATATTAATTTCTGATCTAAAAACCATTCATTGTCTATTTTATATAAATTTAGTACCCAAAAAAAACTGCACGAACACCATATACTAGTACTACACATATGTGATTATGTGCTTGTTGCCAGAGAGTAACTAAAAGATTGAAACTACTACACTATAACAACCAATGGCGGATGCAATTTGTTTTTTCAAGGTGGACTGAAAATACATGAACTTAAATTTAAGGCGAGAGAGAGAGAGAGAGGTTGGGGGGGGGTGGATTCTGTAAAAAGTAAAAAGTGTTATAAACCAATCATAAAGTGGCAAATGATTATTGAACTAAAGACCTACTTATAAACCTCATCAATTTACAAACTGGGACACCATTTAATTGTTGATTTTGTAAAGAAAATGAAGTAAATAATATGGCAAAGAAAGACTATATAGAAGGCAACCAAAAAGTCAGGGAAGCCGATGCCCACCCTCGGCCTACGGTGGGCCCTCCCCTGGTAACAACACTAGTGATCTAGAACATTGGGGACTGCATGTGTTGAAATTTATGTGGTGGATTGTGGGCTAGCATGTAAACCTCATTAAAGTTTTTATCTGGTGCAAGTTTGTGCCAGTTTCAATCAACTTTTCATTACTGAAGCATACCTGATACTTTTTGTGACATGTTTTATATCAATCTATTTGTTAAAAATATATTTTTTCTTTTATCTCCTAACCCTAAAGTTTCATTTATTTTTCTTTCATTCGAAGTTTTTCTTGACATCGTCTACTTTTAAGCTATCAAAATTCCAAAGCTTCCAAGTTCCACAGCAACATAATGTTTGTTTTAAACTTTTGTGGTTGGATACATGAATCATTGTCTTCCATTCAGCTTTGTTAAGGGTTATCTCTCTCACAATAGCGATAGTTCACAGTCCCAATCCAAGTTCTTATGTCAACCTATGTTGCACAGACACGGATAGAACACTGAACACAATCCTGTATGGACAATGCAACACAGACACGGCATCTTTTTTTTTTGTTCTAGTGTATTTTGGAGTGTCCTAGCTGTGTATGATACGTGTCAGACATGACCCAGATTTTCGGAGTGTCCGCGCTTCCTAGAAGTCAACCTTAGCTTCTGTTAACTAATAGTCTAAATAGTCCAACTGGCAACATATGAGGCTTCTCGTTGCACATGCTCTAAACATCTGAGAACAACATTTTATCATGTATCCCAATCGGGGCCACCTCCAACTTTCTGCGAAATGCACACTTATTATTCTATCTATTGGTATATTGCTTCCATGTTCTACAAAAAGTCTCTCTTTTATGAGATATATTTGATTTTGATTCATTGTTTAACCCACCGGATCTTATGCCTCTTATATAGAATATGATTCCCTCCCACGGATCTTAAATGACTGCATATTATGCCACAGTTTATATATATATATATATATATATATATATATATATATATATATATATATATATATTGTCTCTCAGTTTATCTAAATTAGATCAATTTCTGCTTGGTTTTGCAGGAGAAGCCTCATATATTTCAATTTATTCCAAATGAAAAGCAGGTTATTATAGTTGGTCCTGTTTTCTCTTATTCTTATTTGCGGATGATAAAATGATTTTCCATTCACACAGGTCAAGGCAGCAAATAGGCTTCTGAAGGAAATCCCATCAAAAGGTGGAAGAAGAAGAAGAAGGATTAATGGAGTTCCTGTTTTTACAGCAAAAAATTTAAATATTGCTATAGCAACAAATGACGGGATTAAATGGGAGAGATGGCAACAAAAAAAGATGAAGACCGTGTAGCCAGCCTGTTTGGAGCAATTGGAAAAGTCTGGATTGCTGATGGAAAATATGTTGATGCTGTAACTGGCTTGAGGTAAGTTGGTGAATGCTTAATTAATATCTTGTCTATATGTTGCATGGATACATCATGAAACAACATGTTCAAGGTGACAGACATGACACATTCTCTATGTCCAATATGTGTCAGACACGACACAGACATGGTAATTGACTTTTGAGTGTCCATGCTTCCTAGGTTAGAGTTTATAGAGGTTTATCCTTTTTTTTCTTTTAATAACATCTCATATTCAATTCAATGTCTCATTTTTCAGTGGCAGTGGCCCGCATATATTTATCTAGCAATAGAGGCCATGGTTGATGGTGGAGCAGCTACTAGTCTTCCTCGAATCTTGCTCTTGTTCTACATCTCAGACAGTAAGTATATCATAACATATGTAATCTTCAGGCCTGTTAGTGTTTGGAGGAATGGTTGAAATTTAAAATTTGATTATACAAAGTTTTTAAGTGTTTTCACTTGATCAAGGGAGATCGAGTGAAACTTCTACCACCTTTCCTTCTCCCCCCTGTTAGCATTAGCCTCAAGTCTCAGTCAGATTTTGATCATCAATTCCATAGAACATTAGTTATCCAATAATTAATACATAAACTATATATAGTTTGTCCATTGTCATTGTTTTCCTGGAGGATTTGTGTTCGAGCCACAGAAACAATATCGTCAAGTATTGAGGGTAAAGTTCTACATGTCTTTAATTTACCCTCCACACGTCTTGCATTAGCGGGAACCTCATGGCACATGGAGGTAATTTTTACTGTCATTATTTTCCTAACCATAAGGAGCATAGGTTGATTTGCTTGTATTGATCTTGGCCAAGTGACACAAACTGCTAGGAAGAATGATTCTCATGAAACTTCAAAAAGAAGAAAAATACACTTGTGTTTCTAGTGTTACATTATCCAAGCTCAGATTGGTATGTGCTGTATTTTTATGAGGGTAAAAAAATCAAGGGGTACTGCAAATTGTTATGGTCCGTACAAGAAAGTAATAACTTTTTCCTTCTATTTCTCTTCTTTTCAAATTTACCTTAATTCTAGGCATATATTTTAGGGATAATAGAATTATATGAACA
Organism: Iris pallida; assembly: GCA_029216955.1. Lineage (NCBI taxonomy): Eukaryota > Viridiplantae > Streptophyta > Magnoliopsida > Asparagales > Iridaceae > Iris > Iris pallida. Next base: position 15,745 of record JANAVB010013010.1, on the reverse strand, counting down.
AATATTTGCTTACTTACCAAGAAATAATTAAGATACATATTACCTTCATCTTACAATGGTATAGTAACACATCTAATCTAAAACTGAGATAAAGTTTTACTTGAATTGACATTATATCCTTCACTTGGAGCTCCCTCCTCTTTAATCCGAATTATACTAGAATGTAACAATGTATGCCAAATCATCCATAATAGGCTATACTGATGATCAATCATATTAGATTGTTAAAATCTCATCCAGCAGTCATTGTTTTGCACTTTAGCTCGCATTTGAATTATCAATGTTATCAGTACTCTTATACTTGATTACTTCTTAACCTTTCGTATATGAATTGCATTAATTTATGAAGCAGTACTGTTTAGCACCTACATAATTTTTTGGATAACAATATTATGAATTATAGAAGCACCTGAACTTTGTTGTATCATATATCATATTAAGGGACCATATTTCACGTGTGCATGCTTAATTTGGTCACTATATTGTCCATTATGCTTGCAAGTTGCAACTACAAGTCAAGGGAAATATATATACACATAACATATACTCTGGCCAGTTATTTGAGTATATAAAATTTAGGTCAATATCTTTAAATATTGATAACTTCTAGTTTTATATATAGCAAGAAACAAGAGGGGCTAATTTAATTCTATTCCCCAGTGTTCAGGAAAAACAAAACAAAAAAACAAGAAATTTATTTTTCCTTTTGGTGCACTTTAACGTACATTAGGTCTTAAAAATATATATTACAGTAGCGTTAATTTCCACAAATTTGCAAATGATTATCATATACCAATAATTATCCAGCTTCTTTGCACTCTCATTTTATAGTTGTTGATCATTTTGAGCTGACATTTTATATACTCTTTAAGACAGATGTCTACGGTTGTACTTATGTTTTTTTTCTTGTCATCTATTTCTATCCTTATTATATAGATGTGTAACTTTATATAATTTTTTTGAATACTTATGGAGAATCAAGAACTATTCTATACTTATGTTTTTTTTCTTATGTTTGTATGTAGGGACATCATCAGGCTACCTTGTCGATGAAATTTTTAATGGCAATGAGATGTTGTTCGATAGAGACGAAAAGTTTGATGATATTACTGTTTGCGAAATCATCAATTGGTCAAGATATTCAGTTCAATTTGTGAGATTTTAAAGTTCTCTTTTTTTGTATTGCATTTGAGATTGTAAGCTAGAAATAGCATTCACTTTTTTTTTGTTCATCATGAGAATGAAATTGTTGTGAGCTAACAACATTGGAGTTACTTTTTGTTTGTTTATAGAATATTGCTATGTAAACTTGACATTTATTAGTTAATACAATTTTGATTAAGTTTTTTCATTGTTGATGTTTATATAAAATTTTATTTTTAGATCTATTTCATTTTTATATAGAGGATGAACATGTTTAAACAAATTTGATATGAATGAATTGAGTTTTTTTTTTAATTTCGTTTCCACAAAAAACGACAGACCTTACCAGTTGAAAAAGAAAAAATAGTGCCACACCAATTTACTGGTTATTTGACAGTTTTAGTCCATCGTTTTTATTCGACAGATGACAACTGTCGTTTTATTCAGCCATAAAACGACAGTCCAAAACTGTCGTTTAAATTTTGGGACGCGCTATTAACGACGGATGTTCTGACATGTCAAAACTGTCGTTTAATGAGATTTACGACGGTTTTGGTCTGTCGAAAAATACATATTTTGGCGTAGTGAGGCCTTTGTGCCGAACCACGACGGACTTGAGTTGGAAGGAACCGATGCTAAAAAGTTAGCAAACGCAAGGCGTGCTTGAATAAGCTTATGCTGACGATAGCAAACGAGTACACGAGACCGAAGTATAGTTCGAACGGGATGGTCATGCACGCAGCCTTTTGGCTAAGTAGTACGGAGTATCGCGCACCTAGACCCTTTGGTGCAAACGAGTTACGAACGAGAATGAGTGAGCGTGCAAACTTGAATGTATTCCGTGCGGGATGGTTAAGCGGTACAACTTAGTCCGCATATCGTGCACCTCGACTCTTGGGTGCAATCGGGTTGCGAGCGATATCAAGTATCTTTCGATCGAGAACGGAAATATACTTTGAGTGTATATCGATAGGAACGCTATCGAGTTAACGCTTAGGCGTACGCGAATGATTGGCTTGGATTTTGAGGATTAGTGCGAACGACTTAGTACGTCGAGGTGACGCGAGCGATTACGCTAGAGATTCGTCGAACGAATCTGAAGGACATCTTAGCGCATGATGCGAACGTGATTGAGGATTAGACCGTATGGCTTGAACCCGAGTGGTGTATGTGATAGGTTCGAATAAGAATAAGAATGAGTGTCGACGACTAGTCGAGTGGCTCGAATCCGAGTGGTGTATGGATGTTCTTGGAAAAATCATTCGAGCGAAACTTGAGGATTACGAAACACAACGAGTACGGCGACGAGGCGATGCGATCGCGCAAAGCCTTAGAACGTGTCACGCTTAGTTGGCCATGACTTTAAAAGTCCCGAATGAGATGTCGCTGAACAACTTGTGAATGGGTAACGCATGTTAGAAAACGACTCGGAACGACGAATGGAAATAAATGGTCTTGATCGAGGAAACTTAGAGCATCGCACGTACGATTTCGGATTGATACAAATGAAATGTGACTTGAATCTTGAACAACGATCTTGAAACGAGCTCGAGGAATAGCAGATGAACTTGATCTTGAATATTAAATGAAATGGTGGAATATCCAACTCGGACAACGGCATCGTCGCATGACTCGAAATTGGTTGCAAAGGAAGATCGTCAGGTTACGCATATCGTCGATGGTATTGAGGCGTATCAAAGATCGATATACAATAACTCGGGGGTACTCTGACTCGGCGAATGACGATCGTGCAAATGTCATTGTTCCGTTGGATGCTATACTCGGGATATTAAAATGCGTCGAGGAAAATATAGACGTGGCTCGAGGATTTTCTGGTTGAATGAAGGACGGTCAGACTGTCGAATAGAGATCGCAGCTTGGATGAAAATAAAGTATTTGGACTTCTTCGACGAAAACCCCAACGTCGACATTCTTGTCTTATGCGAGTGCAACTCCAGCCTCGCACATGCGTCGCGCCGATTAGGGCGATCACTCCGCGTGAGCGCTGGTATGGTGATTCATACAGCGGGGGTGATCGAACTTGCACGGCGTGACAATTTGATTGTTTCGACTTGTGGTTTGACGCAAAGGTGACTTGAGAACGATTTGGTGTGCTTGTCGGTTGAATTTGAGGATTGAGTAGGTCCAATCCGCGTATCGAGAATATGTTAGTCCAAACTCAAACAAGAGTTCGCCCCGATGAGAATGATTATTCCGCGGGAGCGTTGCATGGTGATTCATGAACCACCGTGGATAATCGGACTCGCGTGAGATTGGGGCGCAACGTATTGTCGAGCTAGACGACCTCGTGATCGAATACACCTATTGGTTAGAATTGGTAAACTGAATGGATTCGAATTCGTTGCGCTGCGCAACGAATGTCTTGATGCGAAATAGGCGATCATGCTCGATGTTTAGAAATCAGAGTGACGCGAGCTTGGGTAGAAAATCCCGTACTATCGACTTTGGTTTGACCCTAGGATTGGGGTCAGTGTTGGCATTATTGTTGGGGAACTATGATTCCAATCCTGATATTGACTTAGCCTCGCAAAGATTGGCCTAGCGGTTAGGCGAAACGCCCCTGTTGTAAGAGTTATCAATCGAAGAGTTGATCTTGAGGATTGGTATGAATGGATAGTATGAATCGCGAATGTAGGAAACCCTGCTCACGAGACTCGACTGACATGCATATATTTCATGGACGCCTGAGTATGTGCACGATGCGACTCGAGTGAGAATGACAAATTCTCAATCATGCGGCTTGGCTAAATACATGTATTTTGGGGACGCTTGGAATGCGTGCACGATCCAGCCCAGTGATACGTTGAGTTCTAGCACGACTTGGGGAGTGAACGAGTATCGCGAACGTGAAATCGTGCTAGTAAAAGTTGGTACAACGAATTGAACCGTTGATAGAAAGTTATGCTCGATGATAGTGCAATACGTAGTCTTGAATTGGACGAGAATTTCTTAGACTTGGTCGACCCCGCTAAGAAGAAATCATACTGATTTCATGGACGAGAACGCTTGAGAAGCGAATCGAGTCATCTCGATGACCGAGATGAACGAAAGTGAATTTGCCTTAGCCTACGACCCTCGCATTTGACGAATTACAACGTGCCCCATACGGCCATTCCAGTCTCATGACACGACGAAATAGAAACCAATACGAAGAATGCTTGAATTGAATAAGTAACAACAAGTCTAAAATGAACGAGAAGTAATTCGATAAAATCGACCAAACGTATGCGACACGGAACTTAGAAAGAAACCGAGTACGGTTCGATGCCATCGAACGATAAAGCCATTCGATAGGAAATTGCCTAAGATGTGTACACGATCCGAGTTAAGGAACGGTAGGATGATCTGCACTCAAGAAGTCTCGAGGACGAGACTTGTTTTGAGTGGTGTATTATGTAGTGACCCGCTCCGCCCTAGCGGAACGCCGATTCCAAGCGGCGTGTGCAACGACTCAAAACGAGCCGTCGACCCGAAGAGTTGCCTCGACCCGATGTAGTATCGATGCAAATCGATGCCAGACTTGCCTTGGCCTGTCAAGATGAATCCAGACTTAGACTTCCAAAGGCGTGCTCGGAGTATCGCTCGGCCAATGCAAACATCGCTAAGGTGGGTGGCTCCGATGAACCCGTCTTTGCTTAGCCTAGACACATAACAATACGGACACTACCACGAGAATCGCTAGGCGATAACCCCCTGCATGCTAATAAATGATTCAACGCACCTAGCTAAGGGAATAATTCCATCTTGCATGCTTGTTTAGAACATGGAAAAGAACTCGGCAAATATAGAAACGTTCGCACCGCGCTCTACGCTCGTGCTAAGGCACAAGCTCACATTTATGTCCCTTTGCGTTCAAACAATGAAACAATGAATGGTTTACAACAATGAAACGGAAAGACTATCAACATAGTCGCTCCGAGTAGAGTTTAGCAACATTGAAAGGCTATGGGACCGATGGGTCGCCAAGGCGACTCCCACACTGGGAGTTGCGTAATGCGTGAATGAATGGATCAACAAATGAACGAACGAATGAATGAATGAATACATGAATGAATCGATGAATCAAATAAACAAGTGAAAGAAAGAAAGAAAAGAAAGAATACGTGAAAGATAAGACATGGAAGACGCTATCGACAGGTATGACGGGCACGTGCAATGGGGCTCGCTACCCGCGCTGTACGGACGCCAACCTGGTCGATAATGCATTATGGCTAAGGGTTAGCCTACGGCTCGGAGATAGCCGCTAAGTTAAAATGACAAGACAATACGAAATGGTCGTGGACAAACGGCACGGGCGATGGGGGGGAATACCGTGGCCGTCGTGTGGAAGGATTCTGCGGCACGGGCGTTGGAAGAGTAAACCGTGGCCGGCCTAGGCGGAATCAACGGCGCTTACGGGCTGCTTGGGTGCGGGCTTGGGCACCAAGAGACGTAAGTAGGAGGGTAGATTCAAGAGACTTAACGGGATGTACCAGCCATCACCCTACGCTAAGTTGAGAATTGCCACAGGGGAATGTCCTAAATGGCTTGTAAAGCCAGCGACCCGTGCATGTAGATTAAGACGACTATGCTGGTGGCAATCCACGTGCAAGTTCTTGCATTGAAATCAAAGTAGTCTAAGTTAACTAAATGAAGTGTTTCCTGAACATGCTCGAAATATAACACTCAGAACATGCTTGAAATGTAACATGCTGAACATGCTCGATATGTAACACTCCTGAACATGCTTGAATGTAATATCCGGAACATGCTTGAATTGTAATACTTTAAAACGTACCTACGACGTGCTAGAACATGCCCACGACGCACTAGAACCCGAGACATGGACACACACTCGATATTGAATGCGTACATGAATCGTGTTATGTTATTATACATGAATTGTTGTTTAACTTGGTTTACCTTGAACAGGGAAGGCCGGACGGTAAGTATGGGTAAGTCGTACATGTATTTTCATGCGACACTTGAGTTCGGTAACACGAGCTAGGCTATGCAATATGCTATGAAACTGATCCTAAGGCAAGATTAGAAAGACAATGAATGATAGAGATACACAAAAGTAAATGGAACGTGTTTGGTAATGATGGCATTGTGGGCGAGCTAGCCTCCCCACCAGTGCATAACAATGTACTGATAACCCCACAGTATGCTTGCAGGATAGCAGAAGACGCCGGCGGGTGCAGAGCTTCCATCGAACGTGTCAAGGCGCGGAGCCAACTCTGGGGCCTTGGAACGTTGCAAGAAGCTGAAGCACCCTATACAAGACATAATGTATCGGAACATCGCCATGTATCATTCCATGTTGTAAGCCACTTGGCACGCCTTTTATGTTTCAGAGAGAGAGCTTGAGCGATTTGTAATATCGGCCTAGCGCCGCTTGTAAACTTCTTGAAATTCAATAAAGAGATTTGGATTCGCTTCTACTTGTGTTCATTTTTACTTCCGCTGCAAATGGGGACACTCTGTGCGACTCTGTGGCCTAGACTCAAATCGGCCGTTTCTGGACTTGGCCTTGCACGGGCGCAACCTAGGCCCGTGCGGCATCACGCCTTAGCGAGGACGACCGCTCCTACGGGAGCGGGGCGTGACATGGGGCGTGACAGACAAAATCAAAGAGACGCAGTTTCAAGACGAAACACTTTACAAACTTAGAGATCAAGTGCTGGCAGGAACACTTGAAGGATTCTCAATCGCCAGTGATGGAGCGCTGAAGAATGGTACGAGACTTTGTGTACCAACTGGCGAACTGAGGAACGAGCTGATGCAAGAAGCGTACCAATCGCAGTATTCCATATATCCTGGAGCCAACAAAATGTATCGGGATATACGTACCTTTGTTTGGTGGTTTGGAATGAAGAAAGACGTGGCCAGATATGTTGCTAGATGTTTAATTTGTCAACAAGTGAAGGCTAGCAGGCAGAGACCAGCAGGATTATTGCAGCCGCTTGACATTCTGGAGTGGAAATGGGAGCACATAATAATGGATTTTGTGTGGGGACTGTCTCAATCCCAAGGAGGGAAGGATGCCATTTGGGTTATCGTGGACCGACTAACGAAGTCAGCTCACTTTATCTCCTACAAGGTTGGTCTATCCATCGAGAAATTGGCAGCACTGTACATGCGGCACATTTACCGGATTCATGGAGTTCCGGTAAGTATTGTGTCTGACAGATATACTAGATTTACCTCTCACTTTTGGAAGAGTTTACATGACAGTTTGGGAACACAATTGAAGTTCAGCACTGCCTATCACTCCCAGACAGATGGAGAATCAGAGAGAACAATCCAGACGCCTGAAGACATGCCAAGATTTTGCGTCTTGGAGTTTGGAGGGTCTTGGAAAGATCATTTGCACTTGGTAGAGTTCTCTTACAACAACAGCTACCAAGCTAGCATCGGTATGACACCGTTCGAGGCACTCTATGGACGTCGTTGCCGCACTCCACTTGCTTGGGACGACGTCGGAGAACGAGTATTGCTTGGACCTGAGATGGTGACCGATACAGCAGAGAAGGCGAGAATGATCAGAGACAAGCTCAGGATTGCCCAGGACAGACAGAAGCATTGAGCCAATAGCATCCGACGGCCTTTGGAGTTTGAAGAAGGCGACAGTGTGTTTGTGAAGATCTCTCCTACCAGAGGAACCATCCGTTCCGGCAGAGCAGGAAAGTTAAGCCCCAGGTATATTGGTCCTTTTGAAGTGCTCAGCAGGATTGGAGAAGTGGCTTATCAGGTTGCTCTACCCCCAAGTCTAGAAGGTGTCCACAACGTCTTCTACGTATCACAGCTCAGACGCTACATTCCGGATCCGAGTCACATTTTGGATAATTCAGAGCTGAAGATTGGACTCAACCTTTCAGTGCCAGAGAAACCAGTTACAAGCATAGTCAGAGGCGATAAGAAGATCAGAATTTGAGCCATCACATAACTCATGTTCCTTATCTTTTCGTTCTAAACTTGACTGATGCTGCTAAGCTAGCATAGTTTTGCAAGCTATCTATTTATCAAGCTTGATCATGACAGTATTTTATTGGGTGCACCCACTAATATATTGTCTAATCAGGACCTGTGCATGATGGTCTGATCAACCTCGTGTACTTTGGTTCGCCTTTGTATTTTTTTTTTCTGCATGGATGATATCATAAATGAAACTTTTCCCTAAACCATCTCATCCACGACAGCCTTGAAAATTCTTATTGTTGGACCTGAGTTACGGGTACAGTACCCGTACTTGTTTGAGACTTAAGGTAACCCCTGACCCTGCCTTTAAATTTCGAGGACGAAATTTTCTAAGGAGGGAAGATTATGAAACCCAGTTTCTGTAGTGTTACTTAATATTATTATTATAATATTATTTTACTATTACTATTATTATTATTATTATTAATGGTGGGTTTTAAAATTAATTTTAAAAATTAAATTCAGGGCTTTTGATTTGCTGACCTGACCCGAGTCCGAACCAGATCCCCGAAACCCAGACCCGATCCTGACCTAATCCATTCACTTGTAAATTATGATTTATTTTTTAAAAAAAATAAAAATATTTTTGTGGAGCTGGTCCAAGTTGGACCAGCACTTCACGTTACCCCCTCTATCCTTAATTCACTCTTCCTACACTCCAGCACCTCCCACTCCTCATTTCCCTCTCCACAACTCACTCCCCCTCACCCACGTTCCCAACTTCTCCCTATTTAAACAAAGCACCACACTATTACTCCCCACCATTCCAGAAGGAGGAGCAACACAACCCCTTCACCACTTCATTTTTCCCTTCCCTCATAAATTTCCCTTTCCCCAAACCCCTTTCACCGCCCCCCTGCCGAGCTCCCGACGGCCGCCGACCCCATCCGGCGCCCGACCCCCGGCCTCCCCCGGCCTCCAGCGCGCCCGACCCCCTTCGCCGGCCTCCCAGCGGCGCCTCCGCGCCCGACCTCTGTCCGTCGTGCGTCTTTTCGCGCCACCGCGCGCGCATTTTCCGGCGGGCCACCTCCGCCCGTGGCCGCCCCTCCCGGCCAGCGCCGAGCTTCGCCGAGCCAGTAGCCGCCCGCTGGTCACTCGACCCCGGCGCAACACTGCCCAGCGAACCACCCCGCCTTCTCCCCGATTTGCCCGAGTTTGGGCGTGCCCTAGTCGAACTCCAAGTTTGTCCCGCTTTCCGGTGACCCGCAGTTCCGCGAATCCGAGTCCAGCGCTATCCCGAGTTTTTCCAGCTCCTGTCAAGCAGAGTCTCGGGTTTTCCGTTGCAGTTCGGATCCCTTTATTTCTATAATTTTGCATCTGAGAGCTCTAGCCGAGCAACCCAAGGTATAACCCCTGTCCCGTCCCATTTTCATTTTGTCTGTGATGAGATCGGTCCCCGATTCTCTCCTGGGAATTCGGTTTTTAGCGACGTCGTAGTTTCGGAACTTTCAAAAATGGATTTTCTGGATAATTTGCTTTTTCGGATATATTTCCGAATTGTGCTGTAGTTTTTGGGTTGGTTTCGGACTCCCGAATTCGTTGTGAGTCGTTCCGAATTAATATTGAGAATAATTGTGGTTATTTTTATATATGTATTTTGGGATTCCCTGGTTTGGGATTTGTAGGAAAATATTGGCACACTTTTCCTAGTTTTTGGGTTGACAAAAAATAGAGGAAATGCTACCGAATTTTTCGTAAAATTTAGTTATATTTTAAAAATGATTTTAAAATGGATTTCGGAAAATATTAATATTTTGGATTTTGGGCAACGACCGTATCGGTCAATGGTCTATGGCTAAGTGCAAACGAAACCGGCTTCGCCCGGACGTTGAGGCATTAGCCTATATGACGATTGGACCATATCTGAGACTCATTAAATATTTAACTTTATTATTTAATTTATTCATAATTAAATTGTAGGAAGATTTTAGAACTAACAACTGTATCGTCTTATTTCAATTTCTGTAAAATAAATTGTAATGGGCATAAGCCCAGCTTGTCTATTTTTTCTGTGACCTGTAATTTGGTAGCGTAGGTTTTCTGTTGTTTTTCTGGTTTTGCGAGTTATTTTAGCGTACGCGTAAATCAAATAAATAATTATTTTGATATAGAAAATTAATAAAGTTTTCTCACACTAAAACTTACAAGTTTTAATATTTAACAACGATCATGTATTTCTCATTAAAATAAGAAATTTAGTTTTATATGTATAATTACGAAAATACAAAGTTTTAATCAAATTAATTTGGTAACGACGAGTTTTTCCAAAATTCAAAGTAAAAATGACCTTTCCCTCGTTATTAATTACAACGTACCGATAATCGTGTTTTGTTCGTGTTTAATAAATAAAGATTTAAAATTGATTAGGACACAATTAGAGATTTCAACTAGTATAGTTAGCTTGGTAACCCTGGATTCTGAGTCAATTTTTCGAATGTAGGAATTCGAGGACGATCCTAATTTCCCATCTCGAAGTCTTCAATCTTTCCAGTCCAGTCCATATTGAGGCAAGTACATTTTGTGTTAGTTTACAGTTATTTAGTAATCATTTTAATGCAAGTTTAAACCACGATGCAACACGGAACTCTCTCTGAGAGCACTGACTGTAACTACTGTAACTATTTGGGGACTGGGGGAATAGTGTAATGGGTATGACCACATCCAAAATAACTTAGAACTGTACTAGCTTACCCCTCATACACACGGGGATAAGCCGTATCTGAACTGTAACAAACCCAAGCCGGTCATATTCATTGCCTATTCAAATCACACTGTTTTACTGTTACAAAACTGTTCATTTATAAATTGTTTAAAAGTGCATGATTCTATTATTATTTCAACTGTCAAATTAGCATGAATTGTACTTTGCTCCCTCCTGACTGGAGATAACATTTTTAGGGGGATATTGAGGATGCTGAGCTGTTATACAACAGCTATTATGATCCGGTTCTGTACCCCGTGGTGCTGCCAGAGTCCCTTTTGGAGGACGCATGACCTGAGGCCGACGAGCCGAACGCTTAGCTAGATTTTCTGTTTCTAGATTTGTTATTTTAGAATTTTGTAATTTGATTTCAGCTTTTAATTCAGTTCTTTCACTTTTCAGTTATAATTATTTAAAGGTTTAATAAAATTTTAAATTTCCGAATATTGAGTTGTGACAAATATAGATGTTGTTGTGGTTACCTGCTAATGGAACAGTTTACTGCCGCCGTCTCAACAATGGTGCAGGCTGGGCATGATCCGGTTCGACCCAATTATTTGGGATCGGGTCGTGACATTGACTCTTAGATATCATCCTCATATCTTAGTCGAATTGCCTATTTAGTCCCTATTTTGCCTTAAGAATTATTATTTCTATATATTTTTCTGATTATGTTATCCACATGCGAACCTCGAGTTAGTCCCGATTCAAAGTTTTCCTCCATGGTTTGATTACACATGGAATCGATACTAGAAGGTTTGTATTCCTTTTGTCTTCAGTGAATTCCTCCCTGCTCGATCTTTCATTTGAAGGGTGGCGACTGGTAGGACAAATATTTATGCTTTATTTCATAGTCAACATGTTTGAATCTCTAGGAGCTCATAAATTTTTACATATATAGTTAAAGAAATGATAGTTAACTCATAATGGCAGGACAGCAGCGCACTGCCGCCATTTAATTGAATTATAAGGACTAAGGATTCACTGCAGCCAGCAGCGCACTGGCGAGGTACGACCCCTAGAGTTGGAATTTGTTTAAGAAAATATAGGTTATAGAATGTTACTAAAAACTATGGCTAGTGGTCCTCTTTGATCGTAGTTACCCTTGTGTCAGGTAGAGTATCTGATAGGATATCACATCTGAATCACGGAACCAAGGGTTTACCATCGCATGAGTATACGGGCGAGGCATAATTCTCGGAAAAATGACTTCAGACAGGATTACAAGTTTAGGATACCATAGAGAATAGAAAAATGCCCTGTATGATCCACAAGATCCAAATCCAATACTATTAAAAGTTATGTAAGTTGGGTAGCATGTCTCCCAACCTAGCATTCTGCGGTCCTTGTGACCTATTGACGAGGTAATTGACTGACACTAATAGGTTTACCTGGAATATGGAATTTAGAAGTCCATAACCCATTGGTTGACCAAGGTCTTATGAATAAGAAGATAGTAGGGTGACCGAATAAGCAAGAACTCTGGGTAAGGTTTTGATTCTCGCAAAACTTGAACTACTTGTGCCTTCTTTCAAAATCTCGCGTACTCGTATTTTGACTACCTTGACCAATGCTGCTATTACAGCCTAGTTTTGCAAGCTCACTCCATTCTCGAGCTTGATTCAAGACAGATGTTTAGTGGGGACGCCTACTAACATATTGTCTAATTAGAATCAGTGTATTATGGTCTGATCAACCATGATGCATTTGGTTCGCACTTCATTTAATTACCCTATACGTGGATTGAGATGTAGAGGTATCCAGGATCTCATCCGCGGCTGTATTGACAATTCCTCTCGAATTATACATTCGCCCTTGAATCACGTAATTGTATTCTATGACATCTTGCTTGAACTCCTTATTGCTTTCGTATTTCACTAATTGGAAAGACGAATGTTCGTATTTGATAGATAGATATAGCGTATTCCCCATGACTATGATAGTTGTATACCCAAGTGTAGCTACCATCGGCCAGCCATGTGATTGAGTTACTCGTTCTCCTCTCGACCCTCAAACTCCTATCGGGACTTTCAAGCCATCTGACTTTGAGAATGAGTAGGGTTTTACCCATAGTCAAAATGACAACCTAGGAGGCTATCTATTCTCAAGGAAGCAAATGTTGCGAGTCTCTAATTATTTGCTTGAAGCTTGCTTTAACTAGCAACCCTTAAGCCTGAACCTAACCCTTCCTCGACCCAAAGCCCATAGTTAGACATGAGATGAGTAGACAAGGGTAAGGACAACCAATTGCCGTGACTATGGTAGACACTCATCCGAGGTTTGTTTCCAATAAATATTGCCCAAGTTATATAGATTTTATTATTAAGACCTAACTAGTATTGGAACACAACAGTTACTAGCTTAGCCAATACCATAGCTTAAATACCCTGTCATACTACGATCTACCAGTTGTCAACAGCAATGCATGATCACTACAACTCTTGTGATAATAGTCTGACAGCCTGACACAAATAAGAATTTACGACCCAGTTGTTATAAATCTCTTCATATGATGTGCCTTAGAGTTGGTTACCCCGTAGATAACTCTTGTATACTGTGGACGATTAGGTCATCCTATTTTATCGACCATGTGGTATTGTACACACTCGTTTCCCAGTTATTGAGGAATGATCCTTGACTTGACTTATATCTACCGTATTCCGTTACGCCTTGCCTTATTCTTTATTAACAAGAGTCGAGGTACAATACCCGGACTTTGGAATTCTTCTAACCTTATCATTCATAAGACCATGTCCTAACTTCGAAGGTGGGTAGACTATAAGCCTTCTAAAAATTTTGGGGTATACAAGGATTACCGATTGAGGAGAATGATTTCCATTAGGATGATAATTAGTGCCCTTGGACTCCCACTTTCCATTTAGGTCATTTGGTGTCCCCGGCTGTGTCATTAATATTCGGAGCACGAGACCAGCTGTTACCTTCCAACAAATTTCATATGCAAGATGTAGACGAGTCCACCTTCACCTAGGTATATCATGTCCCACTCAAACACGTCCCCTTGTACTCTATTTTTATGGTACGACTTTCAGGTCAAAAGGACTAGCCATAACCCTTACCATGATACCGGTAAACTTTCAGACCACAAATAGAGACTTAACCTTGAATAAATTCATTCGACCCAATATATGGTTGTAATCTACACGAAGCCTACTATGTACATGTCACTAGTGTGCCACTCAATTGTGTCTTCTCGTACTACTTAAACACAAAAGTTATGGAAGACGCATTTTGGGCTTTAGGAACCTAACTAACCAACCCGACTGGCAACTAGCTCAATTACTTGGGTTGAAATCTATTCTAGGTTACCCTAACCTAGTAGAAATAGTTTTACCATTGGGATTTTGTCCAGTCATTATAGATTGAAATTCAAGGTTCACACAACTAACGATCGATGTCCAATCTGAGAACCCATTAAGGCCCAGTAAAACCCATCCATATATATACCACCATATTTGGACTATAAAAACTAAATTATTTGAAATAGGTCCCTATACCTATTTTGTAGTCTCCCCTCTTGGAATGTGAAGTCATTCGTGAACATTAATCCATCTACCTGGAAGTCGTAATACGATTTTGTATTGCGTTTATATCCCTTGCTCGTGTGTTTAAATAACCACGAGAAATATCACAATCTTGATTCCTCAAATTCCGTTCTATTATAAAAACTGTCTAGAATTATGAGAACAGAACTTATGTATTGTACGGTTTGCAAGACCTCTGAGAAACGAATGGTTCTTTGACTTAGCAAAGTGACTGGACTAGAGTAGCTCAATCTAGCAAATAGGTCAATGGCTCATAAACTTTCCTTCTATCTGTATCATTTGATACACTCTACCGCTCTGGAAACTTCATAAATGCTCTCTATTATTCTTCCTTATCTTTCTGTCCTTCCTATTTCAGAGTGAGGAATGGTCAAGCTTATTAGAATTTTATAATATTTCTTAGCTACTTGTGTAAATTTGTTGTTAAATTTTGGATTGCTTGATAGATATGAGAGGTTTATAGGTGCCATATACAGTAGGTATCTAGCGATAGCAATTTTAGCAAGTTGTTGGATGATTATAAAGTTTTAGTGACATGAGATTTGAGGGAGTAGTGTAACCAAAGGTGGGTAGAAACTCTCTAGGATTCATAGTACGAAATGACCATGATAATAGATGATAACTAATGGAAACTGTCTTCTATCATAGCGGATGGACTCTTCCCTTAAATTTCAAGGACGAAATTATTTTTAAGGTGGGTAGATTTGTAACCCCTCTTTCCGGAATTTTGATAATATTTTTATTTATTTATTTGAATTAAATGGTGATTTTTAGAGTTTTATAAATAATTATTTAGTTAATTATTACGGTGGATGATTTTAGCCATGGTGGAGTTTTGGAGTACAAAGGTGACTAGAAATCGTGGCACGGATAGTGCAATAGTGTGCTTTGACTAGTGTATTAGCCCTGGTAGGGAAGGCCAAGCCATGGTGGTGACCTAACTAGGAAAACCAGGCCAAGTTGTGACTTAACCCTTACCGAAGATTTATTTAGTTATTATTTATATTATTGAGTTTTAGGGAACCCGGTTGTACCGAATTCGTCAAACTGGATCCGAACCGAACCTCAGTCCGTGTAATCATGCGGCACGTCCAATGACATTCGTGTTGATGGAATTTGGAATAAGGGTATTATATTTCGTTTAAATGATTTAAAGAATATTCCTAAGTATTTGTAATTTAAATATTATATTAGTGATATTCAGTGACATTTGTATAAAATATGTCCTCGTATATTTTAGTATTTTTAGACTGTATGTAATGGTATATACACCATTACTGATTTATTGTAATTCGTTATTATTATTATTATTATTATTATTATTATTATTATTATTATTATTATTATTATTATTATT